>VZTO01024997.1:49890-63140 GCA_013400615.1 Syrrhaptes paradoxus | reverse complement strand
TGTAATTCATATTCTTTTTTTTTTTAAGTGTAAGTCTATACAGTATAATGAAACATGTTTTTAAAAAGACATATATGGTAGCTTTGCTTACTTAACAATAGAATAAATCATGTTATTTCTTTAGTTGCCATAACATATGCTGTGATTCTCTACATGAAAAACACTGAAAACGACTTTACAGTTCACTAGGTTAAAACATTCCTATGGTCTTCATATCGAAACTTGCATAGCTTGGAAAAAACAAAAAAAAATAGGGCTATCAAATAATCAGTCACAGATATATGTAAAATATATNTGGAAGTGGTCTTATTTACAGTAAGCCTAAACTACATGATCTTCTATTTTAATGCACTAGAGGAGTACTGCTTCAAGATATTACTTTTCATGGACAACTTTTACTCTCTCCATAGCCACCAACAGTACATCTGTTGCTCTCAGAATAATAACATTAAGAAATAACCTCATTTTTTGGTACTTTTCAAAGCAAATTAGGAACCAGAACAAAGAAAAACTGGCATCATAAGCCATCTAGCAGCCACATGCTTGATTTAGAAAGATTTTGCTTTTTATGATACTATAAAGTATGGAAACAAGCAAACAAAAAGAAACACATTGCTGAGGAAGAGGAGAGTAGCACAGTTTTAAGCCACCTGTGTTTCTAACAGCAGCCTCTCATCTGGCAAGCTTCTTCCATTCTTGGCTTAAACAAAAACTAGGTCTCAGAAGACGACTTACCATAAGCAGATTAAGCTACTTTTCCCCCCCAAACCTGAACTTTGGAATTTATGTCCTCTGCCAGATTCAGGGACCAGATGACTGTTTTATGCTACAACAGTAGCAACAGAGAAAATCCCTCCACAGGATTTGCCCCCTGAAATATTATGTGCAAGGCTGAAAACATCAAGCAGGAAGTAAAGCAAACCTGATCTGCTATTTGTTAGGCATTTATTAGGCAAAACTCCATTGAATTTAATGGAGGTTGCTTTGAGAAGAGACAGTCTGAATGAGTTAGAAAAATTATGTGTAGAGTTCTACTGCCGTACCAGTGAAAAATATTCAGGCCAGGGAAGCATTTCATCTAGCAGAAGAAGGAAGCTGGGCAATCATGAATTTACTTTTTACTGTTTAGGTTCAACCCCCATTTTGCCCACAGCACACAGCAGAGAGGACATGCCCATTCAGTAGTCATCTAAGGTCAGACACACATAGGACAAGGTTTGCCAGCAGACACAGTACCATACAGATCCTCTCTCTGTGACATTAACTCAGTTTATAAACCTTGTCCTTAAATATCACAGCTACAGTTAAATGATCCTGAAATTAATCAGCAAATGCCATGTTTGTCTGTCTGCCAGACCTCATGGAAATGATTAGTTCCCATATAAAATAAGAATGAGAAGAGCATATATGCAGTGTTATCACATACTGTCATCCTTATTTTCTGAACAGCTCCAAATCAGCACTTTTTTGCTGATCAGCTACACCTTATCTTTGTGCAAGGCAGCGCTGCTCAGGCACAAACATGTTTAATTTATTAGTCTTAAGCACTACATCCACACAATTTTTCCCTCCACCTAACTCTTCTGCGGTCCATAACTCTTGGACACTGCTGTACCAGTGACAGCATTAAGATCATTAATGGTAACAAAAAGACCTAATGTCAAAGAAATAATTTCATCTGTTCTAATTCTTTTATAGGGCACTATGGTGTAGAAAAGTGGGGTGTGTCATTTAATCTGTAAAATGAGAAAGAATTTATCTCCTCCCAGACATTATTTATAAAAAGACTTCCTTTTGCCTCTTGTAATTCATATTCTTTTTTTTTTTTAAGTGTAAGTCTATACAGTATAATAAAACATGTTTTTAAAAAGACATATATGGTAGCTTTGCTTACTTAACAATAGAATAAATCATGTTATTTCTTTAGTTGCCATAACATATGCTGTGATTCTNTGGTCCTAGGGAATCTGTTCTATCTAATCCTGCTTGAGTATGTAGTGGGGGTGGCAGGGAAGGGGCACAGGGGGGATACTAGATGATCTCAAGAAGTCCCTTCAAACCTCAATGATTCTGTGATTTTGTGGTTCTGTGATTCTCTACATGAAAAACACTGAAAACGACTTTACAGTTCACTAGGTTAAAACATTCCTATGGTCTTCATATCGAAACTTGCATAGCTTGGAAAAAACAAAAAAAAATAGGGCTATCAAATGATCAGTCACAGATATTTGTAAAATATCTGAAAATATTAAAAGCATTTTATTATAAAACATGTAAACAACTTTTACCGTTGAAGGTAAAGCAAGAAGTTCATCCAAGACAAGTATACAGCAATTGCTCCACATTCCCACTGCAAATGAGCTGGTGTATTAATAAATAGAGAAGACACAAAAATTATGCTTGTAGTATAAATTGTCCAGTCCAGTAGATTGGAGTAATCCAACAAATATTTCAATTTCTAGGATTTAAGGGAGACAGAAACATATTTACAATTCATGCATCATTAACTGACTGAGTTCAATAGACTAGTTATATCCTCACTTTTAATCTTATATAAATTGGTATTTCCCTTTTAATTAGGGAGAAATCAGATTTATTTCAATATCACACAAACTGCTATGTCAGCACATTGCCTGATTAATGTTATTTCTGTATGTATTTACCTGCTGAATGAGCTGAAATATTTCTTTGCAGATTCCCAGTAAACTCATAATTAAAACTAAACACATACACACCCTTGTGAAGTATGAATTCTGAAACAAAAATCAGAGCACAAAACAAATTAGAAATTATTAAATGAATGTTTATTTCAGCTCTACCTACTACATATACATTATATTGCCAAATTAAGAAACTGTTAGCTTGCTTCAAATAAACTTATTACTATCTAAATTCTGTTTTACTAATATTGTGAAATCCATGTCATGTAGGTTGTGTTTGAGTAATTCAAACCAAGGATGAAATTTTGAGCATTCCCATGATAAATAGTTGCTGTGCAGCTTCCTTATTACTGTTACTTGAGTTTGGGAACTGAAACTGTAGTATTTATGCCACATTTTCAGTACATTTTGCAACTGGATGAATATAAAGACAAATTCTGTTGTCCATAACTTTGCTATCATATTGCAGCATACAGAATGGCAATAGAAGTCTTTTTGGACAAACTGGAAGTCCTGGCATCTTTGTGTGGCTGCTCCCTTTGATGTCTCCCTTGACAACCAACACTGGCAAAGATAACTTAGTTGTGAAAAGCATTCTATTGCCATAGATAACAATAGTGAATTTCATCTTCCAACTTGTAGAGCTAATTCCCCACCTGAGAGTTCATTAACTCACAGGCAGACCACGAATTCATGGCACTCACTGTTCAGTGGTGTAGCAATACACATCAGTATCTGCCCCTTTGCGACGTCCCTCTTTAACCCGGGCTAAGAGTAAAGCACCATTTTTCTGCAATGTTATGCTCCATACAGAGATGGCATTCCCCACTCCATTCCCATCACTGGGTCATTAGAACACTGGCTCCTCCAGTGCATGACACTCCACATACACTGCTGTTGCTCCAGTCTCTCAGGCAGCGCCTTCATGGCTCCTGTTCAGTGCACTGCTTCACCAGCTGGCATCATTCCTCACTGAAGGACAGGACTCCCTCTTCCAACTATGTTTCTCCCTCTTCCAACTATGCTTCTTCCACCCAGTCTCTGATGATTCAAGAACCTGGCTCAGTCTGAGTCATTCCATTCTCTGCCATATGCAGCTCCTGTCATTTTCCCGTCTTCCAGCAGGGAGAGGAATTAGTTAGTTAAATTCTTACAGTTCTGCTAGTTCTTCCGGCTTCTGAATCATTGAGAATCCTGCATGTAGTGGGCTGGGGCTGGGCATGTGATGCTCCAGAATTTTTCATATCAGGATATCCTCATGAACCTCTTATATCCCTTGAGCTTATTTTGTTTCATATTTCTACTAGCATATCCTTTTTGAGACCCGTATCAGTTTAATGTCTTTTATCTCCCAAAAGAACAGTAAAATTTTTCTTGTTTTTTTTTTTTTCTTGCCAAAGTCCTTGGTTTCAGTGATAAAATCTCTTACTTTAAGTGGATCATTTGAAAAGTTCACCGCACACCAAAACTTGTCTCTATTAACACCAGTATGTTACCATTTCAGGGCTAATGACTCCGGTGTCTCTTCTTAGAATATATGACTTCATATAACAACGTCAACGTACTTATGGAGGACAGGGTTCATCCTTGTTTGCTTTCCTTATGGCCCCAACTAAAGTATCATTGCCATGCAATGCATATAATGCATGAGATCAATATTCATCAGTTACTAGAGTAGCCCCACACCTATCACAGCTGTGACTGAGAGACAAGCGTTTAGTCACCATGATGCATATGTGCTTTGCTACCTAATCAAGTTTTTCATTGTGAGATAATTCCAAAATGGGGGTTATATCATTCACATTTTAGCACAATACTTCTTTTCTATTTTTCTTTTGAGTTTAGTAACAGGGATTATAAGAAACATCCAATACAACTAAAAACCATTCACAGTCTTCCATCTATATACAACTGTTATGTTTTTCACTACTGTTGTCCATGAGGTACCAATATACAGACTGGCAAAAATTGTTCTGTCTTAGCCTCATAGTTTACAAGCCTAGTGAAGAAATACTGGGCCTGCAAGGGAAAGTAACACATAACATGGGAAAAGAAAGATGTATTTGACTACCCAAAAGCACTTTATTATTGACTATTCTATGTTGAATTTAAAATGTGCAATATCCAGTTATTTTTGTTGAAAATCAAAAGGACATAGAAAGCTAAAGAATGAACTGTTTTCTGTCTTTTCATAGTTAAATAGACATTAACATTTTCTCTTCAACATTAAAGAAATACTTCAGGGAAGAAACTGAAGTAACCACAGATGTAAAATTTTCAGAAAAGATTAAAAGTAAGAAATGAGAACTGAAAATCATCTACAGAAGTTGCTGTCAAATGTTTAAAGTTATACACTTTGATTCTACTCCTTAAAGTTGCTAAACCATACACAATCCTAGAAATTATTTAAATAATCACACCTTTTTGGTATAAAAATCCTAAATATATTGTAACTAGTAAGAAAACTCAGTACCTCATATTCTAATGGTCTTGCTTCATAGATCTCTGTTCCATTCAAAGATCTTCCTGGTTGTATGTGAGTGACCAGGAGAGTCAGTGGGATGAGACCAAGAGAATATATGCCTAAATTCATCAGATGTGCTCGAAACCCATAGGCCATCCTTGAAATTAAGAAAATGTTAAAGTTATTACACTTTATAAATTTAGAAGAGCATGCATTCAAATGTAACAGCCAACAATGTTTTCAAGAGGAAGAAATAAACATTTTTTTTAAAGTTCTTCTGTGATTAATGTGTTCATCAAGATTTGTGTGGACAAAAGCTTATTGGCCATTGTGAAATACTGTTCCTTTTCTTTTTAACTTGTCAATCCCATTATATATTTTTGCAACAAAGTGGAAACAAAGATAGTGGTTGTCTTTGCTGTAAATATAAAAAAATCTTTACTAAATGCTTCATTTTATACAAGAATCATCAGCATATTCTAAATATGCCTATGAGAAGTTACATGGAAAAGGCATTCACTTCAGATAACACTATAAATATGTAAACAACTCTCAGGCACAACAGCCTTCATCCTGACATGCAATATTATATTTTATGTTTATTAAAATACACTTACCATTTCATAAGCAAATATTCTTTACACACGGGATGACTGAGTAGCTCCATGCGATTGTGGCGTACCATGGCCTACAAAACAAGAAAGCAGAAGGATCAAGCTTATCTCATCTAGCTAAGTAAAGTGCTTACAAAACTGGCTAGGACTTCTTCTTTACGTGCATATTAACCTAATGAAAATGTAAAATATTGCAAAGTTCTTTTGCTTATGCACTCTGTCCCAAAGCTATTACTATCTTGCTGTCTCTGCCTGCTGAGGCATCCAGCTTCTCTCCTGCTGCTCTGTTAGTCTATTTCAAGCTTTCAAAACATTGTATAGACTATTACCAACTATACCTGTGAGACAGGACATAGTGACAGGACAAGGGGTAATGGGTATAAGCTGAAAGAGGGTAAATTTAGACTAGATATTAGGAAGAAATTTTTCACTGTGAGGGTGGTGAGACACTGGAACAGGGTGCCCAGAGAAGCTGTGGATGCCCCATCCCTGGAGGGGTTCAAGGCCAGGCTGGATGAGGCTTTGAGCAACCTGGGCTAGTGGAGGGTGTCCCTGCCCATGGCAGGGGGGTTGGAACTTGATGATATTTAAGGTCCTTTCCAACCCAAACCATTCTATGATTCTATGATTCTATGCCCAAGCTTTTCTAGTTACATTTAAAGAGAAAATATTTATTTATTATTAGACAGTATACCAAGCCTAATTGCCAACAGGAAGCCCAAAAAGTAATCAAATTAGGCCAGAAAGTTTGTTCTGTAAACATTTTCTGACAAAGAATGTGAGAACAGACTGGCAATGTGAAAAAATAGAAAAATTTGGTTTAGGCACACAAAGTCTTTTGCAATTAGCATATGACAAAATCAGTTTTGTCAGGTTTTTCAATGCCTTACATTCCAGTGCATGGTCACTACAATGACTGGAGTATGGCTTTCTTTGATGTGTTATCTGCACATACATCATGTTCTCTTGAAACATTCATAGTTGAAATAAAATAAGGATTTTAATCTAAAATTAAAATAAATGTTTATTACTTAGACTTCCAGAACTTTGTCTCATACTTCATTCCAATGTTCTTTAAATATACAGAGCTTATGGACTTTGGAGAAGAAATATTATGATGAAAATTTCAAACCTCTTGACTTTATATAAAGCAAGACAGCATAGAATGATGTCAGAGTAAAGTGAAGAACTTACATTTAAAGTGGTAAGTGGTTCATAGAAAATATCTTCACTATCCTTTATTTTCTTGTTAAGTGTAAGGGGACACTGAAGATATCTGAAGTTATATTCAATCTGAATAATAAATATACAACAGCATTTAAATGTGATGAACCTGATAATCTAAGACTGAGATAATATGCACGCTTTTGATACTCATAAATAGATCTAATGTCTTCTATCACTGTTACACTCAAATATCCATAACCTCTGATACCCAGCTTGATTGCAAGAATTAACACAGTAAAGATAAAGTCTACAGATTGCTCAAGTCTGATATTATACTTGTTAAAATGCGTAAGAATTAAGATTAAAGTACCTGAACTTCAAAGCTGTTTACAGGCCAAAGGGTAAAATAAGAAAACACACCTGTATTTTCTGCTAAGATCTAATATTAATCTACAAGTGTATCTTATCCATATAAACTTTACATTTACATTAAAATATCCATATTGTGTACTTTTCAAACTTTCAAGTCAAAAATGGGTTCATTTCAAAGAGACTAATAGTTGAAGATTGCTAGTATCTAATGAACTGATTTTTAAAAGTCATTCTAATACTGAGGAATTTTTTGCCAAATAGATATTAAAAGCACAGATTCAAATACAGTTATTGGTGAATAACTACTGAATTATTCATAAATGAAGCTGAAATATGGGCTGATTTCAATTGACCAACTATAGAACTATAACTGGACATATAGAAAATATTTAGGAGGTATTAGAATTTAGTCCAGTATTAGTAGGCAAAAACCAAGCTGATAATTTTCTAACTTAATTATTATCCTAATAATGTACTGCTGCTAACATATAGCCAGGCACATTGTGACATATTTCATCCTAAGACTGTAAAATGTACTGTCCTAATGAATTTTTGATCCACTTACATAGAAGTCTCGACTTGTCTTTTCCTCTGAAGACTCAATTATGCAGTTGTCCAAAACCAGCTTTGCAGATGAAGAGAAAAGTGAATTAAGGTGATATAGATAACATTCATCAGAAAGAATACAATGTTTGTACCTGAAGAAAATGACGTTCAGATATAGCAGTCATCTAATGGAAGTGATGACTCAGTCAGATTTTTGGTGTATGTTCTGAAGACATAAAACTTCAGAGTTTACATGTAGGAGCAAAATAATGAAACCATGCAGTTTACAAGGCTACATTCTAGTTTACAAGTATAAAATGTGAAGTGTTTATGAATATATCCATGCCAATTCACTTACTATTTTTAATAAAAAGCCTTTCTGTAGCGTCATTTAACAGTTAGCTCAGGTGAAAATATCTCAAATGGTCTTGAACCCAATTCTCTTCTGACTTTCATCACTTTTATACTCCTTTTTATATTACTTTTATACTCTTATAACTCCATTGACCTCAAGAAGCTAAGAACTTTTTCTAATACTACAGAAATTAAACTAGCCAAACTCAAACTATCACTAAAATACTATTACATCAATTTGTGAATTTAGATTTTTTTCTGTATTATAATAATACACATTAGTGACAATGGCAAAAGATGCAACTTAAATAAGGTTTTTCTTTTTTGTGCAGACATTGCTTTAATATGTGCAGAAAACTTACTTTAAATGAATCAGGAAGATACTCAACCATTTCCAGCAAAGGACACTTATTGGCATTAGAATAGTGAGAGAATGTCACAACAGCTTCTTCCCATCTGCAACAATGAGTTGAGATAATGGAAAATTAACTCGTTGCTTCTCTTTTAAATTAACCACTTTTAGATTATTTGAGTTTTGCTTAAGACATTATCTTGCAAATCTCAATGTGTAACAAGTTTACATACAATCAGTTGGAAAATCAGCTGTTTGGGGAATAATTGAGTAACATTCTGGATGCTTCTCTAAGAATGACTCATGTTTAATTCTCTCAATTAAACAGAAATGTTTCTACTATGCTAAGACCTTCTAAAAAATATGAAACTTGAACTAAAGCTGGAATCTTGGGTTACAAGATTAGATGAGCAAAATAAACAGAGTAAAATACTGGCAGTATTCCTGCAACTCTTACCAAAAGATGGGATCATTAGGTATTGGTGCAACATTTCTTTTCCTGAAGTTGGCCTTTACTATACTGTACTATTTTATATTCTAAACTGTAGCTGAGCTGCCACATTTTTAAATATTTGCAACATTTAAAACAACAATTTTAAATTAAGTATCTTGAATAGAATCAGTTGTACTCACATTTTGATTAAAATTCTGTAGGTATGCGAAAGGCCAAAATTATGTATGTAAGAAGAGGGAAGACATGGGAAGGATTACTTATTTCTAACAATGTGCCACATATCTGATGTCCATTACAATTACACCATTTTTTATTTGCTCTCACTACAACATAACAAATCTCTGGAATATTAAAATATGTACTCAATCTTACTTATTAAACTAGGTTTTCTGAACTTAATCTTAGTTCAAAACCAAAACAAAACACAATAGAAAATAAATTCAAAAAGCATTTTATGTATAACTTACCTTTTGTGCAAAATGACAGCAGACACTACATCTTTTCTCCTGTTGTGTATTGCTTCATGGAAAAAAGAAGCTACTGCTTTGTTTAACAGAATTTTTGCACCGTAGTCAAGAAGTAACCTTACTGCTTTTGCATGTCCCTCTCTTGCAGCCAGATGCAAAGCTGTGTTCTGTGCAGAAAAGTAGTACAGCAATGAGAATCATTAAAATAAAGAAGGACATATTTTAGTCCTTTCATACACTGACAAGCCACATGCTGTTCTCAGTTGCAAGTCCTGAATACTTTTACTAGCAACATTATAAAGTAGAATATTGTTACAGAGATTCTGAAAGATATTGTAGACAAGTTCTTTATGTCTACAGCTACAGTAGTGCTAAATCTGAAGAGGAAACTCAGCTGTAAGTAAGAAAGGCCAATTCATTAATATATGTTAGTTTTGTAACGAGCAAACTGCAAGTCACAAATAGGTAAAAATTATGGTAGCTACAGATACAGAACACCTGCATTTGATAATTAGAAAGAGAAGCATCCATTTATATCCAGATGTGCTCATGCAAACAGATCTGCAAAAAAAATCCGCAGGCAGTTTTAGAAAAAGAACATTTTTTCTTTGGTATTTTCATAAAAGGCAATCAGTGGTTTAGGAATCAAGTCACACTGAAACTGACTTTTGAAAGCCTTCCCAATTCATACAGATTTTTTTCTGAAGGAAATTAAGAACTAAGCATTGGCTTCTCATTAACTTCTAGACAAGATTTGTTCCTAATCTAATAATTATAAATGTTTTCAAAACCAGTTCTCAGATAAATTAGCAACACTTTCTGTGTTGGAAACTGAATAGTTCTTTAAAATGACCACCCTATGTTTTCTGGTGGGGAACTGTTAGGCAGCTTCATACATGGGGTCTCCAATCCAGCAAATGGATTCTGTCTTGATCCAACAGATACTGCATTTGTCCAGATTCAGAGCAAGGTAGAAGCTGTATCTGTTGGACATCACTGTGGAGGACAGATGAATTTCCAAAAATATGTTAATAAGCTATACTTGATATTGGATTTTTTTAAAAATCTGTATAAGCTCTATAAATTTAAATTACCAATTTTTGTACTACATTGTTAAAATACTCTTGCATTGTAAAGGGGGCAAGAAGGATGTGTCCAACATAACATTTTATGTTTTCTGTTAGGCTACTTGCTTTTTTTTTTTTGTCTCCCGCTTATAAGAATTGGATAACCATTTCAGCAATCATATATTAATTTAAGCAATAAACTTTTAACAGTGATATAAAGACTTTAAATCTGCCACAGGAAATTAAACACTACACATGTAATAACATACTACCGAAGTTTGGTCTACAAGTAACAGCAGACAAGAAACAAACAATGCTATGTGAACACATACCCCTTCTTCGTCCACTCTGTCAGTACACTTCACATTAGTATCCAAAATGATCTGCATGGTGCGGGTGTATCCTCCGAAGGCAGCATGGTGCAGTGCTGTCCAGCCTTTGTAGTCACTTGCATTTAACAGTATAAAATTAGTAATTACAAATGGAAAACTTTTTATAAATTTAAAGTAAATGTCAATGCCTCCTCCTTTGGGTCAAACCTCTTCTCTTTGGCATGACTACTGCAGTGATGTCCATGCCTTCTGTCAATTATTATGTGATTGTCAATGCAACATTTGGAAGTAAAAGGCTCAACCCAATAATATTTGGGTCTCCTTCTCTCTTTTCTTCTNACCACGTGGTGGTGGTCCTGACCCAAGACACATGCATACATGCGTACACATAGATATACAGACATGCATATATATACTTTTCTATATATGTGTATATTATCATCTCTACTCTTGCTAGGTGTACTAGTCCAGCTAAAGACACTGGAAATAAAGGGTTTGGCAGTAGTCCATTTAGTGGGTCCTCCACAGTCACAAATAATGAATGTATGACAGATGTGTTTGCTAAAGTCGCTCCTCAGAACGCTTAGACCCCTAGCTCCAAGGTGTAGCTGCAGTGGACTTTGAAGCACAGGACTTGAATGTTAAAGCTCTAGACTCTCAACTTTCGGTAGCTGTCTCCTGGCTTTACAGGTGTGAGCTTGGAAGCTTTTGTGGAGCTGCCAATGACCTGGGGATCTTTGACCTGAAATAGGACTTAAGAGTGCAAGGCAAGTTGCCTGTGAACTACCAATCCTAAGAACCCCTACTCAAGCCTGTAAGTGAAGCCAACGTGATTACAATATTTCCAAAACATTTTTTATACATCAAAAGTTTCAATATTCTTCTCTTAGTTGGATTTAGAGAAACACCAGTTTCCCCAGCATTAGAAGTCTTGATTTAAAGCTAGCCATTATTTACGTGTCAAGTTGAAGCAAAGCACAATCAGCTTAGTTTTACAAATACTTTATAAATATGCTCTTATATTGTATATATACATTTGCGTATATTAATATATTAAACATTTTCATATACAGTGTTTATATTTATATTGTATTAACTTCCCAGAAGATGGACATAAAATGTAGGGTGATAGTTCTTTTTTGCTGTAATGAATGGAAATTTGTGTACTTACCAGAGAAAAAGGGCCCCTCTCTTCAGAAGAAACTGAACTACCTTCTCATGACCATTCTGAGCTGCCAAATGAAGGGGAGTCATTCCCTTCTTATCACCTTCATTCAAAAGTCTTGTGTCTTTCATATCTCTTATAAGTCGCTGACATGTATTGATGCGCCCATAGCTTTGAAAGATAAAACATAAAAATTAATGTCAGAAAAATACAGATGGAAAAAGTGGCAGATTCCATTGCCTAGACTGCACTACTAACCTGGCAGCGAAGTGTAACGGTGACTTCTTGTCCCTGCTCTTAGAGTAGATGGAAACGTTGAGGCTGAGTAAATTATTTACGGAGAGGGCCACACCTTGTCTGCATGCATAATGCAATGGAGTGCATCCTTCATTATCTTCATCCACTACAAGATTTTTAATATGTTCCATCTGTTATGCCCCCCAAAAAACCAAAAGCACAGAATTACATTTATATCACTAATGCTCCACAGCTTCATAATAGCTTGTAACAACAGCATGAATACTTTAAAGCAGTATCTAAGAATAAGAAACAAAGTTTAGGAGAAGTAAATTTAGCAACAATGAGCATTTAATGTCTGCTGATTTGTGGGTCACCATTTTTTCAAACTACTCTTCGAAGAACACAGCAGCTTTCCACTCTGTACCCCTACTGTCACCCATCCACAGTACAATACAGGGGTTTCTTCTTTGCTTCCATTCAATCATAAGACTTATTGCTGTCAGCAGAAGACTTGTACAGAATGTAAGGTAGTCTAATAGTCCGTATTCAGTAGCAAAACTTGTGGCTATCAAGAACCATCAGTTCACTGGTTTACAGTGTAGTTTTATTTTCCCCATTTCTCTTTCTCATCTTCACTTCCATTTTTCATTTGTACCTTATCTAACACAATCCTATGTATAACCTTTCTTAAAGCAACTACAAATCTCCTCCCCTGGTCTGCTCCACTCCTTTGTCTGAACTATTAGTATGATCAATAATTAGAAAGTCAGTGCAAACAACAGAAAGTTATCGCTCTGGTTTAAAACTGATTCTCAACATCTGCTGAATAGGGAGGTTAAATCCATTCTGTATTACTAATCAAAGTCTATAAAAGATTTCAGCAGATGTTGTAATATCAGTTATACTTGATTCACATTTAAAAGGTTATTTCTCGAGCTCTGGAAGCTAGAAAATGTAATTCTTTCAAGAGAGCTTGAGCTCTAGCAGTACAAGTTT
>VZTO01024997.1:0-43934 GCA_013400615.1 Syrrhaptes paradoxus | reverse complement strand
AGTCTTCAAAAATAACTTATATGTTTTGTGTAATAATGTTAAGGCAGGGTTAAAATCACAATGACTTAGCAACACATATTCTGACTCTGGCAGGCAATTTTACTCAAAAAATATGAAAAAAAATATATACTGACATAAATCACAGTGATATTTATTAGTTTCCGAAAAATATTTTAAAGCTGTCTATACACATGAAAAATTCTCAGGTTTTATTCTAATTAAATAAGACATTGAACTAAATGTTATAGGAAAAAATTATCAAAGCAGAAAGTATAGCACAGTTAATACACACACTCTAAATGTTTTCAGAAGTCAGACCTCTGTTAAATATTTTGACTCAATGAGCAACACAGAAGGACAGTTACACGGTTGTACTGTATCTCANCCGTCTCTATATACAAATTTAGATGCCTAAATAACAGTGCCGTACTTCTAGCACAACTTCTAGTTCTGACTAAATCCAATTCCTATACAGAGGTCCTGAGAAAAGCAAAAAGAGAATTTTTCTTAATGTAATTGTCATGAAATTAAGCAAAAAAACTAAACCTACATAAAATGGAAAAGAAATCTGCTGACTTCTGAAAATTACCTCATCAGAGCGGGGCATATAACAGTTACATGAGCCTTAGTTTAACTGGTATAAATGAATGCTTGGAGCATAGACAGTAGCATCAACAGTTACATTTCTTCTCTTTCTCCCCTGTAATTATTCAGTGAAGAAATGTAACCAAACTGCCCAGAGTAAAAAATATTTCTAGATCATGCACAAACTTCAATATAAGGCTATGCAATCCCAGAAAAACCACATGCACTTCAAAGAAAGGATATCTTTCTGGAAAAATCAGACTAAATTCAATGCATTTTTAACATCTATTTCATATTTCATATCCTAAAAGTGACGATGACTGAACCAGTTTGTCATAAAAGATGTTAGTGAAACCTTCCTGAACAAGTAAAATGGAAATAAAAATGCAAGTTTTCATCCTCTGTACTTGTGGGATGCTATTATGGAGCCATAACTACTGCTGTACTGTAACTGTCAATTATGCATTATGAAAAATATACATCTAAATAACCTATACCTGAGAATTCTTTTTATTAATTTCTCTATGCAGACCTGTAGTAATAGATAGCAATCATCTCTATAAACATGTTGCTTGATTAAATATTTACCATTGAAATCAAATACTCTGCCAGTTCATAATGATCAAACAATGCTGTCCTGTGGGGAAAAATGCAAAAATACAGTAACATTAGCAAGGACAATGAAGTTTCAAGCCAAAGGGTAACATTTCTCCATTTGCTGCATTTTCTAATATTTTAAAACAAATACATTTTAAAATAAAGAGACAGGGAAGTACTTTTATTATGTAATTCTTTTAAATAATTTTTTTCCATTTTTGTTATGGAGTTTTGTTTTTAGACTACGTTTGGTTCAATTAATACACTGAAAACTCACTGTGGGAAACAAAGACCTCTTTGATAGGTCAACAGGCATTTTACCACTGATTTCCAATAGAACTAGTAATTTCATATTTCGGATCTTTTGCTGTACCACACAAGGTCAATACAGAATTCCATAAACTTCAGACTCAGTTTGTTCCATGCACACCTAGAGCCTCAAATCCATTTCATTGATCCAGTCTTCAAAAATAACTTATATGTTTTGTGTAATAATGTTAAGGCAGGGTTAAAATCACAATGACTTAGCAACATATATTCTGACTCTNCAGTTCCCTTAGCATTATGAAAGGTAAAAACACAGGGTGTACTACAGTCAGAACTAATTACTCAGAAGACATATTTTAAAAATCAAGTCATGGTTCCAAATAAATAGAGATGCCTCCATTATCTATAGTAGACCTCTCCAGCTAGGCATAAATACTGAATGCTTCTACACACACTCAAAAAAAATTCCCAGGTGAGTGAAAAGAGAGTGAAGCAATTTTATAAAATATTTAGAAAGAAACATTACAGTAGAAAAGTGAATGGATCATGTCCTGCCTATGCTTCAGTGCTCCTTCACTTCTCAACAAGTTAATGTTACTATTCCGTTTATTTATATTCTGAGAGATTTGGGTGACTTTCTACCTTTCTGATTATTCATGATAATATTTTCTTTCCTGTGTCAGAGACACAGAGAACAAAAGAGTGTCATTCTTTTTGGTCCAGAGCTTTTTCCAAGGACAAGCATTTCTGCAGATATGACAGCTGTTTATCTATTAAGTAGTACGTTGCAACTGCACAATTTTCTTTGGCATTCTGTCATCACTTTGTCCTCAGTCATGTTCCATCACAGCAGCATTTCCAAGTGTATCCAAACCTTATCTTAACTTCACAACACACTCTCTTTTTAATTTGCTTTGATTATCTTTCAATCATTATACCACACCCAAAGAGCAATCATCTCTACTCCCTCTTTCTATGAATTATTTCCTAATGTAAAACTTGTAGAATAACTGCACTTTACTTAAATGCAAAGAGACACATCTTTCTTGCAAAAATGTATAGATGGAGAAATATACTACCTTCCATAGACGAGTCAGTCAGCACATTTAACTGTCTGCTACAGAAGACTGAGGAAACTCCTCCACAGTCTAATGCTCTGGTTTCAAATGGACTGTGAAAGACTACGAATTTAGAGGATTATTACATACACAAATGCCATCTGCAACTTCATAGTCATAGAGAAGTGGTACCAAGATCTACTTGTAGCTGACCAGGTGTAAGATAATTGGGGTGGGGAAGTTTTTTTTCAAACTGCTTGTATTATTTTTCAGTCACTTTCTGGAGAACATTAGATGAGGGTATTTGTTCCACAACCTCAGAAGCTGTTAACAATTCCATAAACTTGTTCACCTACTAGTTCTTTACTGGAGTAAATTTTCAATACAAAGTGTTAGTGACCATTTTGACATGGTTGCAAGGTAACTGGAACTGTTTTGATTTTGATATCAGCACCAAAATCTTTAACATTCTGACTAAATTAGTGATTCTTTCATGCTGCACTAAAACCATCTCCCATCCCATGGAGAAGTTCCAACCCATGTGGAAGGGTGTTCCAAAGTGTACCATATAAAGTGTAATGGGATACTGAGAATAACTAAGAATATCATGGGTCACAATTTGCAGTGAAGTCTGGCAGAGCAGCCTCCTACCTGTGAAGCAATGTTTCCTTATTCCCGTCTACAGCATCAATAATGGATTCCTCACCAGCATAGGAGGACATCATTAACTTTACAATCTCAGTTGCTCCTTGAGTGGCAGCAAAATGAAGTGCTGTGCATTTTTCATTCTGCAAATGGGAAAATAAAAGAGCATTTTAACATTTAAATGCCAACAACCTGACCTCCAACCTACTAACCACACTAGTGATCCAGTGATTGATAATCCCTAAACACCTGAATTTCTATGCAAATAATGCAACTTTAGTCTTTAGCTAAAAATAGTGAAACTCTAAGAGATCTTAAAGACCATGAAAGACTAAAGAGATGGTTTTGATGAAACTTATTTATAATTATTATTTATTCAGTCTTATTATTCTAGGCCAAGTGCCGAAGATACAAGATAATGACAGCCTTAACAATTGTTGGTAGTTGAATTAATAAACAGATACACAGAGCAACCTTTAATACAAGAGATGAAGCAAAGGAAAACTACAGAAAACCATAGGTAGACCAGCACAAATGAATAAGCAAACAGAAGTACCTATATAATACTGAAAATGCATTATTTTAAAATATTTTGACTTCCTTAAATGGAATCTTTCTTGGATGTTGTTCTTAAATAAAGTTTTCTGCAGGCTAAAAATAACTTGCTTTAATATTTTATTAAACTGTTATGAGCTAAACAGTCATAAAATTAGTAAGCAGTAAATAAATGATTAGCACAAGATTTGCCAAAACAGGATTTCATTTAGCGAGATGGGATAAACTAGTGGTGATACATGCCTGAGGGTTCTGACCTTGTCCTTTTCAGAACAGGAACGTTTCAGTGAATGCATTGGAATGGACTTTTCCACAATGCCATAAGCATTCTCAAAACAGTCTTACCCATCACAAAATCAGCAGCATAAATAATCTAATTCAAAAGCTGTGTGTTCAAAGAATCCAAGCAATAAAAGAAGACTAAACCATGTTTATCTCTGCTCACATGAGTTGATTTCAGCCTTGCAAACAATCTGATTAATGATGGATACTTTTAGAAATGTTTATTCATCATGAAGCTGGACACAAGCCCTTACATCAACAGTGTCACGGTAGCAGCAGTAGTATTATGAACTTGTGCTTGTTTACAAAAAGGATGCTGTAAGGCCAGGGCAAGGCTGAGGATGAACAATGATGAGAAAGGGTCAGACTGAAGATCCCATTTCTGGGAAGGGATGACAGCAGTTGCATAGTAAAGAGTTTGTGCAGAAGGCTGTACCACAGCAATACTTTTCCAGAGTGCTCTCCCACACTCCACTTGTTTATGACACCAGGACTTCCTGAGCCAGACAGATGTTGTTGTATGTAGTAGTTGAGGACAGATTTTTCTTCCATGGATCTGTCCCAATGCATTTTAAATCCATGCAAACTTTTCATGCCCACAACATCCTAGGTAACTTGTATAAAGAAACCTACTGTTTTGCCTGATTTGAACAACAGATGTGTTTTCTTTTGCTGCTCCCTAGTTTTTGCAGTTATTACCTGCTCTTTTTCCACAGCACTCAGAGACTGAGACAAATCTAGGTTTTATCAAAATTATATTTTGTTCCATTATGAGTTTTACCTGTTTTAGATCAATCTGGGCTCCAAATTCAATGCACATTTTAATCATTTCAAGGTCCCCACTTTGAACTGCCAAATGAAGTGGACTGCACTTTCCATTATTGGTAAAATTGATGTGGGTTTTAGCAGAGTGACCCAATTCTTCACCTGAGAGATGAAAATAAATGGAAATCTTTTAAGCAAAAATGACATAATAGAAGATATCAAGGCTTTCAAAACAAGTATATTAACTTTGGAATAACATTCTCCCCCCCCTCAGAATATGAACCTTTCACATCTATCATTAAAAAACGGATGAACTCACATTTAGGAAAGCAGTTAAGCTACAGCTGCATTCCTACAAAGGTTATGGCATGAATTGCCCATAGGAATAATTGCATTAACTTCTTGTAAGTTCAGTCACAGTTACAAGTGCTTGTTTGACAGATCCTTGAGAAGTAAAGCAGTAAATTGGTAATGCTACTATAAATAATAAATCTTACTGACTGCTTGGGAACAATGTATTTACCTTTTTTTAAAAGAATTTCCATACATGTTTTTGCACCTGAAAATGCAGCTGCATGGATAGGCATACTTCCTGTTTTGTTTGGTTTACATATTTTCCCTCCATTTTCAATCTGAAAAATAATGCCTGGATATAGCTTAAAAACATACAGAAAGTTCTGACTAATGAACATATTGTTACAGATATAGCCTCCCGTATAGNTCCCTTTTATTTTTTGCTTTTTTTTTTTTTTTTTTTTTTTTTTTTTTTTAAACGTTGCTTAGGCAAACATCTTAATAATACACTTTAAATTCTGGTCAGCCCTGAAGTGCTCAGGCAGCTGGACTAGATTATCTTTGTAGGTCTCTTCCAAGAGGACTTTTCTGTTCTATTAATTGTTTTTTCACAAAGCAGGCAAGACTTATTCACAAAGTCCCATAAACAAGTAAAGAAACTCAGGTATGCTTGACATTTTTTCTACAGTTTTCTAAATCATAAAATAATGTTTCAATTTTTGCAAAGTATATTTTTTAAGTATCAGGGAACCCAGAATATATATAACAATTGCTCGTACTCTTGTCAAACAGTTTCTAAGTGTTTCATTAACACATGCTTCAGAAGCATATAAGTGAAAATCCTAGAAAAAGAGTGACATAGAGCAAGATGCATTTCTTTGTATTTCAGACAAAAAGTGTTCTTTTGGACATTTATGTTTTTTTCCTAAAGGGTGATCCCTTTATTTAATAGATAGTGATGCTGTAAAGGTGTCCACTGAACATTTATTTGCAGTATAACCACCTCATAAAATAACAAGGAGCACACTAATGCACACACCTATGCAAAGAAACTTGAATGTTATGTCCATGATTAACCTTCCTCCACTGAACCAAGACAGAACACAGGAACAGAATAACACTGCATCAAGGTAAAAAGAATCACATGATTATACCTACCAGGAGTGTCAGTGCTTCAGGATTATCTTTGTAACATGCTACTATTATCGGTGTGTTCCCTGCTTCACCTTCCAAATTAACATCTGTACTGCTATGCTGGACTAAAATCTAAATGTTTAAGAAAAGATTTGGTCAACCATAAGCCAAACACAACAACAATTGCCTATTCTATTACTCTTGTTGTTTATCACCCATAGCGCTCTTGTAACTTGTTCTTTTTGCATGCCAACAGTCCACAACACATAGGTAGAGGAGGGACAAAATGCAGGAGAATATAAAAATATGCAGATGAGAAATGCAGGTGAGAACAGACAAAGTAAAATTCTTTACAGCAGACGGCTGGGTAACTAGGATAAACACTGCGCATAGCTGCAGAGTATCTTAAAATTCTATTTAACGATTTATTCAATACTGGAAGAAAATATTTTCTGTAGCAAATTGCAGATGGGGATTTTCAACTGAAGTTTGTTATAATCTCTTGTAATATTCTGTATTCACTGGAAAGTGGTAACATTGTAGATCCTGCTTGATCAGGCATCTATTGAACAGCTAGAAGTGCCAGGGAGATGGTACTTGATGAAAACAGGGATCCTTTTAATCCTTCAGTTCCTATGTGAACAGCTAACACTGAGCTATCAGTGTCACTAAATACCTCTATGACTGCTTCCAGAATTTTTTGAGAAGTAAAGGATCTGGAAATTGTAATGGTGATACTGCACTGAATATTTATTCCTCTGTCTACATATTTATTAAATTATCTTTAAGTAATTCCAATTAATTTTTCTGTTCTGACACGTATTAATCAGTCTTAGGCAATTTGACAATAGAAACCAAAGAAGAATTAGCTTGAATAAAAAACAGTGAGAAAAAATGAGAGCACATATTTAGTCACGACTAGAGCTGTAAAACAATGCAATCCCAGTACTTGCTGCAAAGCCCACTTTAAAAATGTGCTTGTATTTCAGATTTTATCACTCTTAATTCACATTAAATACAGATTTTGTAAAAGATATGAGGATAGTGAAATATTTTAGCACTTAAAATCCTACAGGATTTAATAGAGGAATATGTTTTTCTTTATTTTGTTTGGATGAACTAGAAAAAGAGAAAACTTTAACGTGACAAAGTAAGCCCTGTGGTGTTTAGGTTGTATTCACCTAGTAAATTAAGAACTTAACAAATTCTAAAATTCTATCCAAATGCCACAAATGGAGTAAAAACATTCTAATTATACTTGGACAAATGATGAAAAAATTATGCTGTTTAAAATTCCAATGCTGTTCCTGTTTCACAAGGTTCAAAATGACACCTTAGTAATTTCTTCACAATATATTTTTGTGAGTTGTAATTGCAGCTTTAGTTCTGCTATTATTCAAATTATTACTATGATGTTGGTTTTAAGAACTGTGTTTTCTGACTAATTTTAATCTGATTTTAATTTAAAAAAAATACACTAGTTTCAAGAAAAGTTTGATACTTCCATCACTCCCTACATTTAAAATAACACATGCCTACATTACATTTTAGTGTTAAAAGAACCTTTTTAAAGAAAATCCCTTCTGCTTGGAAAATTTAAAAGAATTCTCCCTGAAACATCGTAACTACTGTAACAGCACAAATACCAGTTTCTATATAAATCAGTAAATTCCTTTTAACTTGTTGTGCTACAACAAACATTTCTATAAGCTTCANACACACCTATGCAAAGAAACTTGAATGTTATATCCATGATTAACCTTCCTCCACTGAACCAAGACAGAACACAGGAACAGAATAACACTGCATCAAGGTAAAAAGAATCACATGATTATACCTACCAGGAGTGTCAGTGCTTCAGGATTATCTTTGTAACATGCTACTATTATCGGTGTGTTCCCTGCTTCACCTTCCAAATTAACATCTGTACTGCTATGCTGGACTAAAATCTAAATGTTTAAGAAAAGATTTGGTCAACCATAAGCCAAACACAACAACAATTGCCTATTCTATTACTCTTGTTGTTTATCACCCATAGCGCTCTTGTAACTTGTTCTTTTTGCATGCCAACAGTCCACAACACATAGGTAGAGGAGGGACAAAATGCAGGAGAATATAAAAATATGCAGATGAGAAATGCAGGTGAGAACAGACAAAGTAAAATTCTTTACAGCAGACGGCTGGGTAACTAGGATAAACACTGCGCATAGCTGCAAAGTATCTTAAAATTCTATTTAACGATTTATTCAATACTGGAAGAAAATATTTTCTGTAGCAAATTGCAGATGGGGATTTTCAACTGAAGTTTGTTATAATCTCTTGTAATATTCTGTATTCACTGGAAAGTGGTAACATTGTAGATCCTGCTTGATCAGGCATCTATTGAACAGCTAGAAGTGCCAGGGAGATGGTACTTGATGAAAACAGGGATCCTTTTAATCCTTCAGTTCCTATGTGAACAGCTAACACTGAGCTATCAGTGTCACTAAATACCTCTATGACTGCTTCCAGAATTTTTTGAGAAGTAAAGGATCTGGAAATTGTAATGGTGATACTGCACTGAATATTTATTCCTCTGTCTACATATTTATTAAATTATCTTTAAGTAATTCCAATTAATTTTTCTGTTCTGACACGTATTAATCAGTCTTAGGCAATTTGACAATAGAAACCAAAGAAGAATTAGCTTGAATAAAAAACAGTGAGAAAAAATGAGAGCACATATTTAGTCACGACTAGAGCTGTAAAACAATGCAATCCCAGTACTTGCTGCAAAGCCCACTTTAAAAATGTGCTTGTATTTCAGATTTTATCACTCTTAATTCACATTAAATACAGATTTTGTAAAAGATATGAGGATAGTGAAATATTTTAGCACTTAAAATCCTACAGGATTTAATAGAGGAATATGTTTTTCTTTATTTTGTTTGGATGAACTAGAAAAAGAGAAAACTTTAACGTGACAAAGTAAGCCCTGTGGTGTTTAGGTTGTATTCACCTAGTAAATTAAGAACTTAACAAATTCTAAAATTCTATCCAAATGCCACAAATGGAGTAAAAACATTCTAATTATACTTGGACAAATGATGAAAAAATTATGCTGTTTAAAATTCCAATGCTGTTCCTGTTTCACAAGGTTCAAAATGACACCTTAGTAATTTCTTCACAATATATTTTTGTGAGTTGTAATTGCAGCTTTAGTTCTGCTATTATTCAAATTATTACTATGATGTTGGTTTTAAGAACTGTGTTTTCTGACTAATTTTAATCTGATTTTAATTTAAAAAAAATACACTAGTTTCAAGAAAAGTTTGATACTTCCATCACTCCCTACATTTAAAATAACACATGCCTACATTACATTTTAGTGTTAAAAGAACCTTTTTAAAGAAAATCCCTTCTGCTTGGAAAATTTAAAAGAATTCTCCCTGAAACATCGTAACTACTGTAACAGCACAAATACCAGTTTCTATATAAATCAGTAAATTCCTTTTAACTTGTTGTGCTACAACAAACATTTCTATAAGCTTCATATGTTACATATCCTGCTCACACAAGAAAGCACGTGAGGAGCTACATGCAGGACATTGTGTGTATAAACAAGGTCTTGGCATTACACACGCAGCTGCTATTGAGCTACTTATCAAATCTGTATATTTATGTGGACTTTAGACTTACCTTAACAATTTCATTATGTAGGGACTGCACGGCCATATGCAAAGGTGCCATCATATTGGAATTCAGAATGTTTGGATTGGCTCCCCTGCTGAGAAGCAAACTAACACTTTCAACCTGGTTTTTCTTTGTGGCCCAGTGCAGTGGGGTATTTCCAGAAGAATCCATCACATTTAATACTAGGTCAAAGGTGAGAAAACAAAACAAAACCAAAACCAAAGCAAAAGCATCAAATGTTCTGATCACACTGAAAAAATAAAATGTCTTCAATGGTCAAAGTTTAGGTCTATGCTACTGTTTCTTTAAAGGGAAAAAGAGAAAGATTGCATGTCATGCATTCAATAGTGTGCTGAATACATGGCACTGGTTAGAGAAAATGTTCTATTAATATACTCAAATAGCAGAGAGGAAGCTTGATAAGGTTAAAAAATAGCAATAAAGCTATTTATTAGATAATTTCAAACTATAATAGTGGAGAGACGGAAGGAGTGAAACACCTATTTCTTGCCCATTATTGTACACCTTTTTTCCTCCCCCAAGAGTTATTTGGTTTCCCTCTTTCCTTGCCTCTTCTCTTTCCTATCTTCTTTAACTTTGCAGCTATTGCTTTAGAGGTTTACCAGAACAAGTGAGTGTGAATAACTAAAATAAGAGATAATAAATAAGTGCTTGCAAACTGTAAGAAGATTAAAGAACATATCCATTCTGATTCACTTAAGAACACAGAAGTAAATCAATTCACACCACTTATAAAACTGGTCTGCTCTACACATTTATTTTGAGCCTCAAAATTGCAAATAAACTTCAAAAAATATTCCAAAAAAAAAAAAAGACAAAAATTATATACTGAAAAGAAAAAGTACATATTTTAGCCATAAAAATCTAAAATTAGGTTGGCTATCATTAGGTGAAAAAAAGAGCTCTGCAGGGCCATTGTATGTTCATTCAGCAGCCCACAGTCTATCAATGGAACCCTACGTAGTTCACAACGCTTATTAATAACTACTGAACACCACCTTTTACACAGAGAGTTTTTACATCATTCAGGTCCCCATGTTCTTCTACTTACCACTTATTCCCTAGATTTCTTTAGGTGGCCTATCTCATCAAATATTTATTCTTTCCCACTATTAAGTAAAAGAGTTGTGATGACAACTTGAATGACGAGTATAAGAAACCAAATTCATTCGCTTTTACATTTCCAGTATTACAAATGTAACAAAAGATACATAATATAAATAAGGAAGACAAAAAGTGAGGCCTACTGTACTTCACTGCAGTTTTCTTTTTCATATCTGAAGACTGTAAATCTGAGTCCCAAAAGAAGATATATCGAATCACTGCATTAGAGAGAAAACAGTCCTAACATAACAATGGCCACCAAACCACACCCAAGACACAGCAAAATGTGGCAGACAGTTCGAACTACATTTAAAACTATAAATGTAGGTAAGACATACCAGTTCTGCTTCAGTTGGGTAACAAACACTTTGATTACGGGACTTTTTTATTCTGCTAAATAAAATAGTTCATAAAATGTGTGTTACCTTACCTTCACAGGAAGAATCGTCTATGATCAACTGCATTAATTCTATTTGACCTCCTTCTGCAGCATGATGCAGTGGGGTGGCATTTAATTCATCCACTTTGGTAAGCCCAGAACGATTCTTCTTAATGAAGCTCCGTAGCCTACAGGCACTTCCATCTGAAATCACCTATTTTGGACACAAATATTGTAATTTTCTCATTTTCCTAATAGGCAAGATGTTAGTAATACTATAATGTGTTACTGTGGGCATGTTATCACTCAATAATTCTCTCCTAACTGTTTAGTTTCATACAGAAGTGCTCAAATCCTGATCAGACTGAGTCAACAGTGAAACTCAATTGATTCAACTGATTACAAAATCAGACCCAGATGAAGATTAGTGCAAAATTAATAAAACTGGAAATTATCTTGAACACATTGTTTTGTCTTATGTATTGAGCTCAAGATCCTCCCTCCACCACAGAAAATCTCAAACAAAGAAATTAATCACTTCCTGTTTTATACTCTCTCCAGCTGTGGCAATGTTAAATGAATTCAAAAAAGAGGAAAAATTAATAATCTTGATAAATTCATTTTCTAGACATTTCTGTAGAGACTGGTATTAAGCCTTGGGCTTTTGAGTTCAGATGTTGGGTTTCTGCAATGTTCTATGTGTCAGAGCAACCAACAAATCCTTTAATTTTAGCAGTATACTAAGAGCATTCCATGGGCTACTGTCTCAGTCTGAAACAACCCAGCATCTTCACAGTGAATACAATAAAACCCCCTCTGATAGCTCAGCCTTCTAACACCTTGATACCTCCCTGGTATTGTGCTTTGCAACCAAAGCCCACTGTGGAAACCATGCTGATTCTTACTTTATGACAAATATTTTTGTTAGAGTGTTTCAAAACCCACACTTGTGTATGAAGAAAAGTGACAGAAAAAAACATTGCGGTAGAATAGTCAGGAATTTAAAAACAAGTTATTAAAAATTAAAAGGGAATTTAAAAAATTCAACAAAATTGGGAGAAAAAAAAGATAAAAACGCATATCAAAAATAATGCAAACCTTTCCAAAGATGTGTAAGCAAGCAAAAGGTAAAAAAATGAAATCCCCCCACATCACTGGTTCCTCCTCAGCTTCAAAAGAAAAGGAAAACTTTGCTCTCCAGGAACCCTGAGCCACAAAGACTCAACAATTTTTGCCACCTTTAAGAAAATACACATTACAGGGCTGCCCATTCATACACTTAAGCATGTGTGTAACTTCCTCCAGCTTAATAGTCCCATTGACCTCAGTGAGGTTCCTCCTGTGAATGACATTACAAATGTGCTTAAAGATCAAATACAGGGGTAGCATCAGCTTCAAAAGTGCAATTAGAAAAAGCTGATAAAAAACAGGCGACACCATTGTGGAAAGGGTATTTAAGATGACTCAACTGTCAGGTCAATTACATATACAAACATCTATACATTTTTATACACATCAAAAAGCTATTTAAGAAAACTTTACTATAGAGCCCAATATCGTCTATTCTTTCTTATATTCTAACTTAATTTTAATTGTAATGAATTTCAAATCTTTCTATTGATTTAGACCACATTTCAACACGCTTTACACTGGAAATTTTTGTCAATGTAAGACAAAATATGACTAAAATGTGGCATGCTGATAATTTCTATCAAGAAAAATTAAGATTTTCAGCCAGTGCTGCAGTGTTTCACTAACAAAATAGGAAAGGAAGAAATCAGTTGGGTGTTCTCAGTACTTCAGTTGGCTCAAAACAGCAAAGCAAGCTACTTTCAACACCAGCAGCTCCTTTGCCTGAACAGCTCTGTCGTTGCAGACCACCCACCAGAGTGACAAGACGTGTTATGCTGAAGAGGTGTTGCTCAGGTCTACAGCTAGCATACAGAAAAGAAGGCTGGAAATGACCTCAAAAGTCTTTACACCCATCCACACAACTTGGCAAATTTATTTAACTTGTTCTTAAAAATCTCCAAAGTCACATAAGTCATCCGTCCCGTAAGCAACCTCTTCCTTTGCTGAATCATTCTTACCCTTAAAAAAGGCTCCCCTACCATTTGGTCTAGGTCTCCCTAGCTGCAACGTAAACACACCCCTTCTTGTCCTGTTCTCTATGGAAAAGGGAAGATGCTATATCCCCCCTGGCAGCAATTTCTCATTTGCAGGTTGTGCTGCTTGTTCCCTTTCCCTTCATAACTGTTCCATAGCTTCTAAACTTTCCTTTCAGGACATTTTTGCTAGATGTGTACTCATTCCCACCACGTCCTCTGGATCTCCCTCTAAGGAGGTGACTCTTTTCGGGGAGCCATGCCCAGGAGGGATGTGAGCCCCGCGGCAGCCGCCTGCCACCAACCACCTGCCCCAGCTGCGCCGCATCCGCCTTCTCCCGCTCCCCTCCCGCCCTCCCGCTACCCCCGATCCCCACTCCCACAAACAGGGCCGCCACAGCGTCCGCTGCCTTCCCGCCCCACGTCCGGCGCGGCTCCAGCATGCCTCCCACCCCTCACAGCTCTCCCCTCACGGTTCCACTGAGGAGTGAGGGGAAGGAGCCTCTGGGAGGAAAGGGTCTGTGGGACATAACCAACGCCAAGCCCGCACGGCTGCCTCCAGAGCCCCCTCTCACCTCACCCTCCGCCTTCACCCCTCCCTGTCCCAGCGCCCTCACACGAGCCCGTCTTGGGCACCGTCTTGTCCCACGCCTCACACGCTGTCGCCTCACACCCACCACCCAGCCCTCGGGACCCCCCACCTCCTCCGCGCCCCTCTGCACGCACCTTGAAGACATCCTGAGAGGCGACGGAGGCGGCATCTGCCTCGCAGACGACGCCC
The DNA here is from genome assembly GCA_013400615.1 of Syrrhaptes paradoxus. Lineage (NCBI taxonomy): Eukaryota > Metazoa > Chordata > Aves > Pterocliformes > Pteroclidae > Syrrhaptes > Syrrhaptes paradoxus. The sequence goes on along the minus strand of VZTO01024997.1, from coordinate 29,690 downwards.
TGGTAGGAGCTGGAGACAGCCGCCTTCTCCCGCGACTGGCAGAGCCGCAGCAGAGAACGCCTCATGGCACCCGCCCGCCCGACTCCGAGCAGCGCCCGCCGCGCCCGCTCCGGAGACCTGCGAGGCGAGAGACCGAGTGACGGCCGGAGCCGAGGCCGCGCCCGGCCACCCCGCCGAAGCGGCGGCGGCAGCGACGGAAGGCGGGGAAAGCGGGCGGAGGCGCTCTCGCCGCTGCCCCCGGGAGGGCGAGCCGCTCCCCGCCGGCGCGGGCACCCCTCCGGAAGGCAGGTCCCGGGCCGTCCCTGGGGACGCGAAAGCCCGGTCCCCCTGGGGGATGCTGCCTGAACTAGCGCGGGGTGGGCGCTTGGCGGGTCGGCGGCTGTCCTCGCAGCCGGCTGAGGAGCTGCGGCGGGCAGAGGCGCCGCTGACAGCGCTGGTCGCGGGAGAGGGCTGAGCCATCACCGCTGGGGTTTGGGAGGGTTTTTTCATTCCCTGGTTCGTTATCTGACAGTGGTAAAGGGTCCCTGGAGATCCACACATCTGTACATGCAAGAGCTGCATCGCGGAGGGTGCGATGTGGGGAAAAGACAATAAATAAATGTAATGAAAACCACAAGCAAGTGGAGACAGAACCTCCATGGCGTCTGTGGGCAACCTGTGAGAAGACGGGCTGTCCCGGACAGGGCTGCTGCCGTGCCCTGCGCTGGCCTGGCCGCTAAAGAACAGCTCGTTGAGTTTTCTGCTATTCACTTCTCAGCCTTTGTAGTCATAAAATTTTCTGGTAGAATTTGTTTTTCCAGCAAATTTGGAGCAGCATAAGAAAGCTATGGGAAGAGTACAGAAAGGAGCAGCATGCAGTGTTTCAAAGGGTTAATGACTTAACTGACTTTGAGTTATCCTGGCTGAGTCTTGAACAGAAACATTTGTAGCTGGGAGAACTAACAGTTTACTTAATGTGATAAGAAAGGCCAACAGCCGTATCAAAGGTCAGACAGCAGTTGGGGCAGATGCTTAGAAAAAGCGATAGGAGGCAGATGGGATGACTTTTTGCCTGTGTGATCGCGGTTTATGGCAATCAGCAGCTTAAGGACTGACAGAACCAGGTGTCGCATCCAGTAGAGCCTGTTAAATAGCCATCAGCTGGCAATTCTCCATTGCTTTGCTCGTGCCCTCTTTGAATGCTTTTTGTACTGTCCGTGCCACAACATCCTGTGGCACTAAGTGCCATAATTTCATTGCGTTTGTGAAAACTGCTTTTGTTTACCACTAGCTTCACTTAGTGCTCCCTAGTGTTTTTATTTTGAAAAATGGAGAGTTGTTCCCTAATTTTTTAATGCCAGTGAGTGCTCATAACTTCACAGTTCTTCCAGCTCTGTACTCACTGATGGGGCTTCATTCATATGGTTTTCCTTCTAAGGGATGCCATTTTGTGTCTCACGACATTCTCATCCTTCTACTCTGCATTTTTTCCATGTTCCTTTTGAAATGGGATAGCAGGATCTACATGCTGAAGTCAAGGTATATTCGAGCAATAGTACTAATTGTTTGTTCAATTTTTTTTCTTCATTCCTCTCCTAAATGCTCACAAAGGTATTTACCTTTTTTGAATGCCACTGAGCTAAGTTTCCTGAGAATTTTTGCTGCTCCACCACAATCCCTTTTCTGAGCTGTGGTAGTATAAACAAATAGCACTCATGTACTATACTCACTCGTATGAGGATAAATAGGGTTATATTTCCTCTGTGTACCCACCTAGCATTTATCAGCATTGAGTTTTATCTGCCATTTAATTATCGTATAACCAAATCTTCTGGGATCGCTCACAATCATCTGCATTTTTAGTCATTCTGAAAAATTCAGTAGTATCTTCCTGATCACCAGAATATCATTGATCCCAGCACTGACTTTAAGGAGTCCTAAGGAACCTCCCTGCTTTGCAAAGATGTACTCCATATTTTTTAACCCTTAACTAGATTCAAGAAATCCTTCTTGCCTGTCCTTTAACAGTTTAGCTTCATTAAGAGACAATGAGGGACCTTGGTGAAGAACTTTCCCAAGTCCACTTACCACTGGCATCATTTGCACCTTTACATTTGCCGCTTCCTTCAGAGAGTTTCACTGGTGTGTGTAAGGCCAGACTTCTCTCTACAAACACTATGTTGTTCTGATCCTAGAGCCTGTAGCTCCAGAATAGTTTATAGTAAGTTTCTTAAGTTACACCCCTTAATGAAGTAGTCTTAAGATCATAAGACTAAACAGTCCTAAGGCTAACTGTGGTTTTAAGTGCTTGTGGTGTAGAGCTTTGATCCTATTGATTATCAGGCAACATTAAAAAAATGGAACAAAAAAGTTTCTTCAGCCCACATTCTGCCATAGCCATAGGTATTGCACATGTTCAACAGCAGTATCTTGTTACACTTTTATTGTTATATCATCATTAATTGTGAGTCATTTACTCAAAAAAACTAGTCATTAGTGCCTGCAGAGGTTCTAATTATGTGATTTGGGATTAAACCTCTGGAGGAGCCCTCTGTATTTCTAAAGCTTTTTCCTGGGACTTTGATCAGGAGCAGTCCCAGTTCACCTTCCCATGGTAGGATCCCTTGTCTGGCCTTGACTTTTCTGTTGCCCATAGTCCAATTTGTGGGAAATTAAACTCAACAGATAACAGTCCAGATATCATATAAAGAAAATAAATGCTATTTTCTGCAAGAATCATTACCTGGAAATAGAGGTATCACTGAAACATCGGTAAGCATTAGTAAATCTCTCATCCATTTTTTCTTAATATCCCCTGAATCACAGTCCGAGTAATGCTGTGAAACAATAGAAGTCATGATCCTCAAACAATCATAAATTTACTTATTTTATTGATTCTGATAATACTGCCACCTTCTTTTAGAATTATTGTTATTTTTCAGTCTTCTAGTAAATATTCAGAAGAATATTCAGAGCATGAAAAATAATACAAAGGTTTTCCATTCCCAGGAGGAATCAAATGGAATTTTAAGTGGGCTGACCACAGCTTTTATTTCTGTATAATGATTTGACATAAGGAACTAATTCACATAAGTAGTCAAAGAGTGACCTTTCTTACAGATGTTTTTCCCAAGAGTGGATTAAAATACTTTTATACAATTTTACTTCAAACATCATCTTGCTAATGGTAGAATAGTGGATCCATTAGTACAAGCAAAATTCACTAAAAGTAATCCTAGAGCAGCATTTCATTAAAAATATGATTGTTTAATAATTAAATTGTACATACAGTAAATATGCACCATTCCAGTCCTGTAGCCTTAGTAATATAGTACTGCAATATTGTTAATTTTGCAAGCCTAGGAACTGTAAATTCAAGCAAATATCAGTAATGAAAAGGACGTACTGTATGTTTTTTTGCTTGGGAAGTTATTTATTTGGCAAGAGTGTTATACAAATTGCGATGTGTAAAATTATATTTAAAATTTTGTGTCGCCAGCTTAATTCAGCAAGCCAAATTAATTCATGATGCAACTTCAGATATTGATTATACTCATCCAGAAATTAAACTAAGCTACTGCCTAAACAAGCAAGAATGCATTGTGTCCTACAAGTTTTCAGAAACATGCTTGTGTTTACCATGGAGTAATCCTACTGTCTTTTTAAACCAGAAAGTTGAATCTAAATCATATTTTACGCTTATGTCTAATCGATTTTTCATTACATTTTCTCTTCTTGAGATTTTGCTGCAGTAAGGAACATGCTGCTATGCTCCACAGATGGTTTTAAGTTATTGATAGATTTATTACATGCCTCATTAAAAAAAGAAAAAAAGGTTTTTAGAAAATAATAATGAATTTCACTACACCACAGAGTTGTGTTTTTTTTCTAATGACAATCAGATATGGAATAATATCTTACAGATTTTGAGTCCTACTCTTAATGCTTTAAACAAGAACAAATTTCAATTGAAGCCCGCAGAGTACATCTGTGCTTTGGAAGTAAGTATAAATTTATCTTATGGTTAATATCAAATGCAATAAGTAAGGGAGGTGACACTCCAGGAGAACATTCTTGGTAAAGGATACTTCCCAAGGTGTCCAGTACAGCACAGCAATTAATTGCAGCAACTATTGGCTTCAAGTTAACTCCTAGACAAAAGCTTCCAAGTATACAACCTGGATCTAGAAAAGGTTTGGGTGTATAGTAGCAAATCCTGTCCTGCAATCCCTGTCCCTGTGAGAGTTGGATGTTCAGAATGGAGTGTGTACAGGTGAGGGGTGACTTAGGTACCCATTTCAGACGGTAATTCTCCGGTGAAGCTGGGAACTAAGTCATCTCTTACAAACTATCTTTTAAACAAGTGGAGGGCCTCTTACATACCAAGTACATACGTCTCCCTCAAACTGAAAAAGATTAAAACATACTCTGTCTACTTCTTAATAAAAGCAATCATGGCCACCAAATGGCAGCTTGATTTCTGGTAGTGGTGTTCCCTCTTTCTCCAGTTGACGCTGTTGCAATATACAGCCAGAGACTGCCAGAGTCAAAGTGCTGAAGTCTGTTTTTCTACCCCAATGGAAAACTTACCATCTTGTTCCTGCCTCCATCCATCTTGTTCCTCCTGTTTTACATTCAGCTACCACTGACCAGATCCAGCAACCATCTGTGAAGCAGGAACCTAAGTTCTAGGCTTCCTCTAACTACGGCATTTAGAAAAAGCTGAATTATCAGGCTTCAGAAACTTTATGGTCCATAAAATCCAATCAGACTGAGGCATGGTATATATGCATTACACTGCTTATGATGGACAAGCTTATTTCAGCTTGGGATATTGTGAAGATACATCTCCAGTTGTACCACCTCTAAAAAACTGGATAATCTTAGTAACGAAATACTTAGAATCATAGAGTGATTTGGGTTGGAAGGGACCTTTAAAGGTCATCTGGTCCATCCCCCCTGCAATGAGAAGGGACATCTTCAGCTAGATCAGGTTGAAGATACAGGTGCCTCAAGATAGTTGTACTTGTAAGGAAAGGCAAGGGTTTGTTTTAGGCAAGACACTCCTAGGTTTCAAAAGCCTAAATCCTACCTGCAATCTAATTTAGTTCCTTTCTTGCTGACAAATAATATATTCAGAAAGCATTATTTCTTACTGCTACTCAGTCTTTCCTCATCAACTATGTATTTTACATCCCCACTGCTGTCCTAACATGCATACCCAGATTTCTCCCACACAGTATGTATGCTGCTGTGCTTGTAGGGAGCTACCCCTCACTGCAACAGCGCTTTTCAGTCATTAGTCTGCCTACTTGGAAACCCTTTTCTCTTCTGGATATCCTAGCCATCAAAATCTGTCCACTATAAAGATGTCTTAATCACACAACTCTTACTTTCTCTTTTCTCTAAAAAGCTGTTAAGAGCCTTCAATGTCTTTTGTTCTGTCAGAGATATGGTCTAGTCTCGCTGGTGGTTATTGATAGTGGCTTGTTATTGATACATGTCTTTAAAGATGGAAGTTCTTAAAAATGACTGTATGAAGAAAAGCCTGTCAGAATGTATCCTAGTAATTCATAACACTCTTTAGGAATATAATTGAGTTTACCATGTACAGTAACAGAAAGGCAAAATACGTAGGAATAACTCCTTATTACAACTGTATTAACTTCTCTATCATTCTGTTGAATGTTTCGAAGCATTCATTATTTTCTAATGAAAACACAAAGTAAATTTTAAGCTCACTGTCTTGGAATTTCCCTATCATGAAGGTTGTCTGGTATACTTTTTAAGATATAAAGTAAAATGCTTTCCAAAAGAAAACTCATCATTAAGGGATTCAAATAGTGATGGGAATATGTTACAAATTACTGGATGAGTGTGGATCTACCCATACTTACTAATGTTTGTAGAAAATAACTTATCTCAAAGATGATTTGTGCCAGAAAGTGCTTGAAATCAGAATGAATAGAAAAGTCTCAACTTGGAGGGAGAGTGGGGCAGGGAACCCAGAGAAACAGAGAGAAATGAACTAGACTTTGGGATTATAAAACCAGGTAAAATTGTGGAAAAATGCATGTCAGCATTTGTAGGGGGACATACTGATACTACTTTCCTCGAAGAGTGCAGTGTGCATCTCACTGCTAAACCAGAGTGCTCGAACTTTTCTATGCTCATAGTTGTTCTGGGGAAACACTGATGGAAAATCTCATGGATGTTTCCCCTGTCACTGGTTTGCAAGCATAGAAAATGAAGGGTGGCAACCTCAAGTATGGAAAAGTAGCATTAGTAAAACAACAGTGCACATTATTTCCAACTGTCTTCGTGTTGGCATTTCAAACTTCATTTTATGACTGTATCTCTATCCTTCCTACTGTTTCCTCCCCTGCCTGTTCCTCTCCCTTGGCTTCTCTGTTTATATTTAAAGGTTGCTTAATCCTCCTTCTTCTCTTTCCCTGACATTACTTTTTTCTGTGCATGCTATCCAGCCAAAGTCTGTCTTCCCTTTAGCTTCTGCTGACTATACTTTCATTTTTTGAACTTAAGAGGATTCAATTAACTCTCTAACTCTCTCGTGCACAAGTATTTTCTGAAAGCACTTCCATAATTTCTGATACCTAAGAGAGACATGGATCCTACCTTTCCAGAGGTTAACCTGAACCTCTTGTTTAAGTAACTGGGAATAAAGAATGGAACCTGTATCAAAGAAGCAGCGAACACTGGAAGTCTTCAATATATGCTTTTTATGGATTATCTATGCAACAAAATATCAATTTTTCAAAATAGAATGCAGTTCCTATTATCTGTGTCAGATTACACCTTAGGTTTTGCCTTCTTTCACGTACTAAAAACTTATTTTGCAAGATGTCTATGTCAGTTTTATTTCCTCTTAATGAATTGCCCATGCAATTGCACTGAAATAATGAAACTGAACTTTTCATATATTAACCTGTATTTTTATTAGGCTAGGAAAAAAAAGGAATTGTTAAAAAGTAGATTTATTAAAACACATGTTATATAGTGCAAATAAGCTATATATATGTTTTATTTTAAATTAAAGAAAACATAATCTTGAAAATGGTTACATTTAAAATGATGCTTACATACCTGAGTATGTACCTGAGTATGTAAGTATTAGAGTTAAAATGATGCTTACATACCCGAATCTGTAAAATGTGGAAATATGTAGTTTCTTCTTAAATTAGTCAGTTTACACAAATATGATTCAGAAAAGAAGAAAAAGGCCAAAATATCTTAATTAAAATACTTTAAGTACAGTATTGCGTATTTTATCTAGTCTTTAAGACTTGCTTCATTTCCCCAAGTCCTGGATATTCCTGTCCTAACTGAAGGATGGCAGTCATATCAAAGTCATTCAGACATTGTGTTTCACTAAGATTAAGTTCTGTGCAGTTATTAGATGGAATAGATATGTAAAAGTAGATTTTATCAAAATTCACTAAGATTTGTATCATACAGTTCTTCAATTAGCTGAAATTATGCCAAATTTACATTTAATATGAATTCCAAATATTCTATCTTGTATTTTTAATACAGAAAGCTCTGTAAAAGAAAAAGGAAAATAGGCCCAACAAAAATTTGAGTGACAGAATCTGAGCTACAGGAAAACTGTATTACGCTTACCATTCAAGAAGTTTGCAGGTGATTTCTCTCTGAAGCAACACTTATATAAAGAACACAAAGATGTGACTATTTGAATCCTTATCTGATGCTTATATCAGTAAGTTCTTGTGACGTGTGAAGCCACCAGTTGTGTCGTCTGGCATCTCGCTCTGTGTAGACAGACACTTTTTTAGAAGAGGTAGGTATGCATTGCTCGGTGTGGGAGGGGCGCCTGTACTCATTGAGTGATCCTTGAAGCTTTATTTTTTTAATACATCTAATACAACTCCATCCATTTTCATTTCTGGCTGCAAATGTACCTTCTGTACCAGAAGTTTTTTTCTAATGCAATATCTTAGAGTAGATTCAGTTTTGTTAGGTAGTCACTGGAGGGTACTTGTTTACCTATTTGCAGTGAACTAATTGCTTTTAATGGAAAATCTAAACATCACCAAAGAGGAGTACTGTCTGCTTATAAAGATTCACTTTACTAATAAATGTTTCAAAAATTGGACTTGCCATATAAAAAGTTGCAGACTGTGATCAATACCTAATGCAATATGGGGCAGCATAAGAGTTGCACGTACTTTCTTTTTGAAATATAAATTATACTTTGTTTTCTGCACTTTATTTTCAAAGCACCACAAAATTGCTCAGTTCATTTGAACTAATTCTCAAATGAGTCTTTGGCCCCATCTGCATTTAGACTGAAAGCCAGACTACACAGTTCCCTGATGCTGGAACAGTTACGTGGCCAGCATTTTTGTACAGAACAAGGTTTCCTTGTGCTAGCACATATCAGTCAAATTGTCTTACCACATATACTAAAATACATAATTGTGCAATCTGGGGAAAATAACTGATATGCTCCAGGCAGTATCACAATTTTAAGTTCTGTGTGATTTCACCTTGCTTCAACATCTATGATCCTTACTGATTTTCAAACAAGGGATTTGATTTGCAGTTCAGAGAGGCACATCTTCAATCTTTTCTATAATTTTGATGACATAGAAGTTGGACAACAAAATGTTTAGAATAAAATACTTATTCTAAATTTAGATAAAGCTTATCTAAATATTTTTTTTGATAAATTTAGATAAGGTTTCCTATATCGACTTTGACAAGGATGGAGCTTCTGATTCTGCAGCTCGTTATCCTCAGCCTGCTCAAACCCACCAAGCATTGTAACTCAGCCATGCTGACTCTGTTCATGAGCAGATAGCTTAGCTGAGACAGAAGAAAAACAGCTTTCTAACCTCTCAACAATAAGTAACTTCAAAATTTCTCCCTACAGAAGTTGTCCAGCATCACTACACAATTGTCTTTCTCTTTGGATCTGGAGTCTCTGTCTCGGTAAACAGAAGCAAGGTGCACACACTACAATAGTCCAAGTGATAGCTGAAACTACAGCACTTCATGACTATCTTTTAAAAATATGGAACCTACAAAGAGTGATCTTGATAGACTTTGTGGACTTACCAGTGCAGTGTGAGGTATTTTCCAGTGCTGCCGTACAGAGCTTCTGTTCACAGACTCTTGATACAGCAGGTAACTAGATGATACAATGCACTGGTTAATTAATATGTGGTTGCAATTTTGTGGATATTGAATAGTGGTTCTCAGTCAGAAAACCATTTCCTCCAAATCAAAAGTTTGAATCACCATGACATTTTCTGTAGGGAAACTTCAAAACGAATAATTTTTAAAAAGGGATTTCTACAGGCACTAAATTCAGTCATCTGATAACTCGAGTGGTCACACCATGTCATCCACCCGGTGAGCGAATCCTACCCTAAAGCCGGTTATGTTTCTTGACTCTTGCTCATGCTAAAAGGCTTCTCCAGTACCTTAATGCTTATGTAGCTAGGAATGTTTCTGTAATTTTCAGTCTAAATTTATTCATGATCTAGGGATGACAATTTCCTCTTGGTTAACATTGTCTTCTGATTTCAGCTGTTCTTCCCACACCGTGGTATCTGTCCTTCTGATTTGCTTTGAAGAGGCCAATTGTAGCCCCCTGTAGCCTTGATTTTGTCAGACTAAGGAAACCAAACTGTTCTTTCGTCTTCCCCAAAATCCTAACAGCCTCTTGGGACTTGGTTCTGTTTGTTCTTACTGTTTTCAAATATCAATTTGTAGATTTTTTTCTTCTGTGAGTATTAAAACAGCCAGCTGCTCATGCCATGGCATTTTCAGGAATTACAGGTGTACATTGCGGCTTTATTTCAGAATATTTGATGGGACTAATGAACTCATTGTAAACCATTCTGTTGCCCTGAGAGTGAAGTTATGCTTTTGACTACTCAGACATAGACTAAGATTGTTACAGAGACAAGTCCCTCTCTCTTTTCCTGATGGTTAGGTTGCATTTTTCCCTCATATTTAAAAGTCACTAAGTACCAAATTAAAAATAGGCACTGATCAAGTGAATAGGAATTAGATGCTTTAATACCACAAGAATCTGGACCTGAATAATTTACCCATTTTAAGAATTTGTTTTTTAAGACTGACACTAAAGGATTAGGAATACTATCTGTGAGAAGTTTATTGTTCCACTGCAGGAGTGATACAAGTCAGAGANTTTTTAAAAATGAGAAAGATAAATGGAAAGATATTTTAGTGAAAATACCTTCCACAGAATGGAGAAAGTGTGAAGGACTAGAAGTGGTAAAGCCAAAGTAAAAATTTTAGATATCACATCTAATGTGATCTTCTCAATGAACTTGTGGCTTTCACGAAAAGATTTTTTTTTTCATATCTCATTTAATTATCACTTCATTTAATTGAAATATAAAAGTTAATGTCACATTGCAAACAATGAATTACACCCTTGTTTTTCAGCTAGATATTTATTTTTACTTAGTGAAAATTCTGGTAACTATGGATACAGCTGCCTTCAATGGAATGACAGTATGCAGTGTTATCCAATATTTAAGGCATTAGTATGTAATTTAAAGAATTTTAACACTTTGACAGAAGTACTTCACTACAAATCCTTACGAATCACCTCATCTATCCTTGCCAAAGCAGAAGATATCTTTCAAACAAGTTCAAAATAATTTGTTTATTCTCCACTCTGATTACTGGCATATATTAGAAGAACATCAAAACTGTTCCAGTAACACACTGGCTGTACCAGTCTTTGAGTTACTGGTTCAGCACCAGGAACATTAGCATGCTTTGCAACTGCCCTGGGAAAGAGGGATGGCACCGAGCCACTCCTTTCCAAGCACAGGATTCTCAAGCACTAGGAACATGAAAGCTGTGTCAGTCGTATTTTTTCAGTTTCACAAAACCAGAAAGGCATAATGGGATGCCTCCAATGGAAAATGTATCCCTTTGATTTCAAAACTAAAAAGATTCAAGCAATTAGGTAGGACTCATTCCTCAGTTTTATGATTGTCTTTGTATGTGACAAACAGTTGAATTTTTCAAATATCTTACGCTCAGTGCTAAACAAGTATCAGCTGTTGTGAATTTCTTTTCCTCTTAAGTCCAACCAGCTCATGTGCTTTCTTGAGGCATATTATATTGAGTCTCAGACAGATTCAGTATTTATGCTCAGGAATTAAAAAGAGCAATCTACATCTTTTATCTGGTCTTTACAAATGTGCTCAGCTTGATGTAAGAACACATAGAAACGTATGTCAAAATATATGTATACCTTAATTTTGATGAAATATAATGTGAAAATAGAACTTTAAAAAGCTCCAATTATACCTTATCTTAAGACAGAGAAGGAGGAACTGTTTCCAATATTATTAGCTATTTTAGTTGCTATTATCAAAACCTGGAGATTTTTTGGGGATGCTTATAATGGAAAAAGGATGTATAAACATTAAATAGTTATTTAATAAATATTTATTAAAACTCTGCAGATTTTGCTAACATTCACTGTTTAGTTGCTGGAAAAACTAGTAGGTCCTTTCATAGTGCATCCTACTAGTCATTGTCACTGAGACACTGGATTTTTAGATAAAATAGTTTACTGAAATATTTACAAATACTCTTTTTCATTTTATCAGAAACTCTGTGGAATGATGTGAATTAAACAAAACTAGTAGGGAGTTAAGTTTCTATCTTTCACAAGTTCATAGAGAACCTGAGTTATGTGTATAATTTCTCATTTCTACCATGAGAAGAAAAAATAGCCCAAATCTTATGTCATGGAAGAAGGAGAGGAAGGGAGGAAGGGGGGGGAAGAAGGACTGGGTGGCTGAGAGGGTGGGAGGCAGGACAAGAGGAAGGCCAGGGGAAGGAAGACAGTTCTTGGCTATTAATGCTTCTATATTGTCTCTTTCTCTTTGGCAATAAACAAATTTATTAGTATGTACATATAATTTTTCATAAATAGTCCAGCTGGATTGGCTTTTTGTGGTATTCTTGCTTCCATGACAGTAGCCAATTTACTTTATTTCCTATTAGCTAGTTTCAAATAACACCACGGCAGTAAACACTCCATTAAAATGGGGTTCGGAACTCTCTTAGGCTCTCTGAAGTGATTTACCCTTTTACAACATCTGCCAGCTTTGTTCACTGCATTACACTTCTCAGTGTGTGCTTGCAGTGGCCATAGTGATTGCGTTACTCAAACAGAGCAACAAACAGGGTGACAGCCATGTGCCAATCAATTGGGTTGCACGGGAAGTCAGAAGATAGCAGCATGCTTGTGTCCGGTAACAGGCAATTCCGCATCTGTTAATGTGACTCATTCTGTTTATCGAGAGTCATAAGCCATTCAAAAAATAATTGTTTCTCTAAAAGTATCGTTGCGCCAAGATAATCAGTCACTCCAGCTGGGAGTATCCTGCCATGAAAATTAAAAAACAACTGAGAGCTGCTGAAAAAATAGGATTGCGTTAGAAAGTTTCATAAGATGTTAGTGTTTAAAAGTCTCGGATATACAAGCTGGAAGGATGAAAATGCTGCGAGCCTTTCAACTGGCTCATAGTAACTGCAACATCCGGAGATGGACAAATGGGCTGTATGACTTCTCCATCAGAGCTAGGTCATGCCTTGCCTGCGTCAGAAGCTGGCTGAAAGACTTGAACACTGTCTGCAGCTGCCACCTCCATATACTCTAGGCTAGGCTGGACAAGGATCTCTGTGGTTTAAATATTTATACTGGGTGCCTTTTTTGTGTTTACAATGTCAGTAGAAACTTTATTACGTGTGTTGTGTTAGGACTGAAAATATTAGCTTGGATATTAATAGCGTTCTTGCAAACACAGTAAACTGTGACTTTGTTTACTTCCCTTTTCAGTCTAAATTAAAAAATATATTGTTGGAAACACCACAACGTGAAGCAGATCACAGCTGATGAAGCGTTTGGTATATACACACGGTTTGCTTCTTCTCTTCTTTACTGACAGAAGAGAAAACCTGACATGCAATTGCACAGAGCCATCAGCCCGTCTGCTTACGCCACGTACATTGAACTGATCTAAACCAATTATCAACTTTTGGGCTATAAAGCTGATGAACCTGAGTTCAGTGGAATGTTTTATTAGTGAAAGCAGCATAGTCATTATAGATGATGCTTATGGGTTCGACAAACTGAATGAAAGAGAGGAAACAGAGCAAGGTAATTAGAAAGCAATAGGAGGGGTAACAGAAGAAAATAACCTCAATTATGTAGTCCAGTTTCAAGAGTAAAACCTTGGTTGTTGTGAAATAGCCACTTAGAAAAACCAATATAACATTACAGTCTCCTCCCAGAATTCCTTATGAATATGTCCAGGCAGCCCACCTACCAAGTGAATTGAATAAATTCTCACTCAGTACCATTTGCCTTAGCAAATGGGCTCATCCTTTCCATTTTAAACCCATTTTAAACTCCTTGATTTTGTGCAATATGATGTCAATACATGCATTCTGCAGCTCTCGCTTGTTCAGAAGAGAGGAAAGCCAGATCTGTCAGAATTGGTGGCTGAAATTCTCACCAGATAATGAGAACTATATTTACTATAGCTGCTTAACAAAAAAATGTATTGACATGTATGTGCTGACCAGAGATTAAAATGTGTCAAGATCTAGCATCCAAAGCAAAATACTTACGCATTTACAAAGTTATATTTAGGTACATATTTTTGCTTTTAAAAATGGGGTCAAGATGTATAGTATGTTATACAGCTGTATATACCTGACAGTACTCAACTCCAAACTGAGTGATAAGATCATTTAAGAAAATTAAAAAGACTACTCTTAAAATTCTCCGGAATAGCAGAAAAAAAATCTCAAGAGAAGGTAAACAATACCAATAAATATATAATCCAATGGAAGAGGTTTTCATATCATAAGAAGAAAGCAGAAGAAAAGTGTAGCTGAAACACTGGTCTTCTCTGACCACCCAACAGCTGACCAAAGCCTATGGCTACAAAAAGGATTGGGCTGAGAAACTTCACTTGTCAACTGTGTTGCTGCAAGTGAGGGAAGAGAGCATCACACAAGATTAAAAAGAAAATCAAGACAAAATGAGGTAATCATATGTCAAGTTGTGAATCGATTGGGTCAGGCTGCTGACAAGTAGATGTTTGAGCACACTTTTCAGTGTGCCATGTTGGCCTGAGAGCCAGCTAACATCGCCTGCATGAGAGACTTGTAGGGATCCACTAAAATCCGTGGCACCTCCTCAGAAACTTGTTCAGCTGCTGTATGTTCCCATCTCCTAACTTAAGCACACAGCAACAATCTGTGCGTATCATAGCCTTACAGATGTACCATTGCCAAATCATATAATACAAGTTGTGGTTAGGTGTAGAATTCCAACCATTTGAAAATCACACATAGCACACCATGGAGCGAAAACAGTGGTTGCTGCCGTGACAGCTGGTGCCTGGTGATTCCATTGAAGCCAGCAATGCCCAGCTTCATGTAACTGAATTTGAGGCCAGAATGGACACTTAGAGCCATCACACATTTTTATTTGCATAAAACCAGAATGATACCAGCTCTATATTTAGGGCATTCTGCCCACGAGGGTGGGGATCAGAATTACCTTGTCATCCAAAAGAAAGGTATAATATGGATATGACAAGGAGATCCTCAGGTGATGAAAATGGTCATAGATTGACTGAAATAGGATCAGAGTGCTTGACTATGGTATTTTCATAATATATTGTCTTTTTATTCTTTTCCAGAGGTCCTTGTGCCTTTTTACATATTCGTAGAACCACAGAATAGTTTGGGTTAGAAGCGGCCTTCAATGCTCATCTAGTCCATCCTCCCATGTCAACATCTTTCACCAGATCAGGTTGCTTAAAGTCCTGTCCAGCCTGGTCTTGAACACTTCCAATGATGGAGCACCTACAACTTCTCTGGGCAACCTGTTCATCATTAAAATTTTCCTCCTTTTATCCAATCTAAATCTATGCCCTTTCAGTTTAAAACCATTGCCCCTTATCCTGTCACTATAGGCCTTGACAAAAAGTCTCCATTTTTTACAAGCCCCCTTATAAGACCATATCAAAGGCCTTACAGAAGTTAGGTAGATGACATCCATATCTCATCCCTTGTCCACTGATGCAGTCACTCCACTGTCGAAGGCCACTAGATTAGTCAGGCTTGATTTGCCTTTGGTGAAGCCATTCTGGCTGCCTCTAATCACCTCCCTGTCTTCCACATGTTTTGATACGGCTTCCAGGAGGATCTGTTCCATGATCTTAGCAGGCATTGAGGTCAGGCTGATTAGTGGGTAGCTCCCACAGTCCTGCTTTTTACCCTTTTTAACAATGGGCATAATGCTTCCCTTTTTCCGGACACTAGGGACTTTGCCTGACTGCCGTGACTTTTCAAATATGATTGAGAGTAGCTTGGCAACTACAGCTGCTTCCATTAGGACTCTGAGATGCATCTTGTTGGGTCCATGGGCTTATGTATGCTCGTTTGCATCAGGTGGCCTCAAAAATTATCTTCTCCTACAATGGGGGGGAGACTCCATTGCCCTGAGGCAAAAAAATATTGAGTTCCTCAGCCTTCTCCATGTTGATTGTCACCAGTTCTCCTGCCCTATTTATAATTTTCTTTGATCTTCCTTCTCTGGCTAGTGTACCTGTAGAAGCCTGTATTATCCTTCACATGCTTTGCCAAATTCATCTTGTGACTCACAAATGACAAAATGTTTGAAGCCCAAATCCATGAAGATGCTTTACAACTAACATCACATTGGTGTGCAAGTGATGTCACTGGAGTTAGGAATGGACTTAGGCTCTTAATATTTGGTAGAGATGGGTCTTTGTCTCATACATTATTCAGTCAACATAATAAAGAATAACCCACAGAACTTTAGCTATTAACTTTTTTTGAAATCACTTTTATGTATTGTCTGGAAAAGCATTTGAGCATTTAGCAATAGTAGATTCAAAACACATTCTTATTGCCTTTTCTTCCAGGTTTTTCGTTCTGCATTTCAAAGTAGTTGAGACTTTAGTTTTATGTTACAATGTTTTTCCCAGTAGGTATTATAAGTAATTTTAGCAATTTAAATGCTGATTCTGAGGTATTTATGTGGGCAAATGTAGCATTCATTATACTTTCTGCAGTAGATCAAGAGTAACCCTGGCCATTAAATCTCATTTAACTGAAAATTTGAATACAATAGAGGACACCATGGCAAGTCATCTTTTGTGCATGTTCTGTGGTTTGAAAGACGAGAATGTCTTCTTCCAGCACTGTCAAACCTGGCATTACTGAGACAGAACTCATGCAGCCTTTGGATGGAAAAGTACCACACACGATTTACAACTAGGATGGACAGGTATTTGTGCAAGCTGCTACTGTGTCTAGGTAATGGTCATGGACAACTGATTATCAATGCAACTGAAAATGTTTTAGGTGCAGTGACTATGAAATCATGAAGCTCTCCTCTATCACCAACTGATCACTTACCCACCATCACAAAACTGGCTGGTCTCTTATGATTTGGGTAGAAAATTCATGTATTTTTCATGGGTTCATATGAGAACTGTCATGTAAATTATGTAAGTACTGCTTTTTTCTCTGTATGTTTTGAAGATGTGGGTTTGGGGTTTTTTTTCCCCCTGTTTGACTTTCTAATGTAAAGCAAAAAGTAGCAAATCGATCCAATAATGGTATGGTATTCAACATTATGACCTAGCTTCAGCAAAGGACAAAATTAAACACAGTTAAGTAATTCAAAGAATTGGGATTAAAAAGAGCGATTGAAATAATGAAAAATGCATATTGGGCTAACAATACATGAGTGTTTAGTACATTTATAATGTGAAAACAAAATGCTCTGCCAGTGGTACAGGCTTGTTCCAGTGCTGTTAGAATTTCCTGGACAATTGGTCCTGTTACAATCAGCCAGAACCCCTGGTGATGCCGACTCGCCATCCCTTACCATTGCAAGGCATGATGTACCAGCGAACAGATGAGCTTTCTGGTTTTGATACTCTCCACAGCATTCAGCACAGGCCAGTGTGTTTCCTGTATATTGCTGTCTCTGCAACACTGTCAGCACAAAAACCCTGCCACGCAGACAACCAGACTGGTTGTGGATTCCACAGGTATGAGGAGCTCTAAACCATCACACCCTGACCTTCACCTCCTCTGTGGGAAAGGCACCACGTTACTGGAGTTACAGCACTTCAGCAGCATGCAGGTGACTTATAGTCACTGAGTTTCTAACAGCTGCCCTCCAAAGAGAAGTCCCAGTCTGCCACAAACTGCTTGTTCTGTGATCATAAGAATTCATGTATTCAAAAATCAGTACTCACACAGAAAACTTGCACTGGGAGACCCAAACATGGTAGGGATAAGACAGAACACTTCGGTCCTGTGGTTTTCATTCAGCAAGCAAAACACACCTTGGATACTTCAGTTTCTTGAATCTCCACCCTGTCACTGTTGAAATCTGGGAAAAAAATCAGTCTGAGTGTAGAGAGCACTCCCACTTCAAAAGAGAAGATATCCTGTTTTGATCTTCTACAAAAATCAAATTTTGTGATTTAATTTTTTGATTTCTGAATTTCTTATTCTTTCTTTCAAAATAAATTAACAAATGTAGGTGGCAGAATTAAAAAAATAAACTTTCTATTGTAAGATTAAAATTGGATTTTAATTACCTGTTCACACAAATAGTACTGTTCTGCTGTGCAGGTTTCGGCTGGGATAAGGTTCATTTTCTTCATGGTGGCTAATATGGGGCTGTGTTTTTATTTTGTACTGTAAACAGTGCTGATAACCCAGGGATGTTTTAGCTGTTGCTGAGCAGGGCTCACACAGAGTCAAGGATGTTTCTGCTCCTCACCCCACCAGCGAGTAAACTCGGGGTGCACGATAAGCTGGGAGGGGACACAGCTGGGACAGCTGACCCCGACTGACCAAAGGGATATTCCGTACCATATGATGTCATGATCAGCATATAAAGCTGGGGAAGAAGAAGGAAGAGGGGGACAGTCAGAGTCATCGTGTTTGCCTTCCCAAGGAACATGTGTGATGGAGCCCTGCTCTCCTGGAGAAGGCTGCACACCTGCCTGGCGAAGGGAAGTAGTGAATGAATTCCTTGTTTTGCTTTGCTTGTGTGCATGGCTTTTGCTTTACTTACTAAACTGTCTTTATCTCCACCCATGAGTTTTCTTGCTTTCACCCTCCTGGTTCTCTCTCCCATCCCAGTTGGGGTAGGGAGTGAACGGCTGTTTGGTGCTTAGTTGCCAGCTGAGGTTAAAAGACAATATTTTCTCAATTTGAAATTGAAAAAAAAGATTACTTAAATACTTATTTCACAGGAAAAACATTACTGAGGTAGCTGAATTAATAATTTTATTGTAGATGAGATACACAGGAACATGGGAAATGTCACTGTTTCCAAACCAAATTGACCAGAAGTAAATGAAAACAGAAAATGTCAACTCTGTGATGAGCATGAGTGGCAGCAGGACTCGGGTTCACCCCAGAAATCACAACAGTGATTTCTTCTGCTATCTGAAATTGCCTGATGGGGAGTTGTATTCATGCTTGACTGATCTCTAATTCAAAGTAATCTGCATCATGAAGTAAAATACTTCAGTGCCATATGGAGCTGTTATTCTCCCTGTGGGATTGTCTGCCAGAGGGCAGAGAGGTCAAAAAACCTTGTGTAAGGCCATGGAAGGAAAGAATGTTTCACCTCAATATTAGCTCTCGGTCCAGTGCTCAGACAACTAAGCTATTGTTTTATCAGATTAATTTACTTATTTTAAACATATCTGTTAAAAAAAAAATTAGGGGAAAGCACCTGTTGTTTGAGAGTCAGCCTCTAAATGAGAAAAATAAGTCACTGCTCTATACACCTGGTTGTATATTTTCTCTCTTCTCATATTTATACTTCGAACTGTCTGTTTAAATACAAGGAGACTATAATATTTACATTAGTGCCAGGTGTGATGCACTGGTGGGTTATGGTGGAATAAGAAAGGCATTAAATATTCTTATGCTCCTTCTACTATGTGTGGTTCTGATACAGCCCTTTTGCAGGAGACTGACCTATTGCTTCATGCATGTTTGAGCAGAGGTCAGGCAGAGCATTAGAAGAATTAGTAGAAGTAGGAACACAGTGAAAAGCTGCCACTTTAATATAGCTTTCTACTTAGTTGTTAAATCTCCTTGCATGTTTTCATCTCCATAGGCCTGCCCTCAAAACACCCTTTATCTTTCTGCAAACCTATGTATGCATTCTAGGGCAGCAAAGTCATATCCATATTAAGTGCACAGGTGGTAAAGTGCGAATATGAAACATTTCCATCCAAATAAAACAGAATGGAATATCCATACAAGACATGTCAAACCTTCAGACACAATTTGTGCTGCTGTCAGTGAAAACAGAAAAGCAGAACTACATCTCCTGTCATTCGTTTATTATCATATCTGAGGAATGGAGCTGTTACGTCCACAGTAAAACCGAGGTCACAGTGTTCATGCTTTCCTTTCCCCCTCCGCTCTACTGTAGAGAGGAAGACCAGACACTTTCAAACTGAAGGGGGAAGGGGGAAGCAGAAGAACAAGAAAGATATAAAATACTAACGAGGAGAAACGTTATGAGGTAAGAAGAGCTTCCTGCACCAAATCTGTTTCTCTGATTCACAGGGTGTGTGGGGTGTAGTCGGTAAGATGCCTGCTCCACCCACACAGCGGGAGCCACAGGAAAACCATCAGCTTGCTGGGAACCTGTGTGAGTGGGATGCACTGCCTCGGGTAAGAAGCCTACCAAAGACCCATGTGTCAGTGTGGACCCGGGTGCATGCCTCTCCAGCTGGCCCTCACTGTCCAAATCCTCCCTAAGCGGATGCAATTGCTGCTTTCTTCTTTCCTTCTGGGGAATCTTTCTCAGCAATGCAGGTTAAACCTCAGGCCTTATATTTGTGTCTGTATCTCCTCTTGCCTACGTAGGCTCTACAAAACCACAATTACAGTTTTATTGACTGACAATCTGATTTTATGAAATGTGATGAGAAAGAAAATATATTTCAAACCACAAATTTAGTCTACAGTTGTATCTGGATAAAACCAGATATTATCTCCAACCTAAAGCACTTCAACATCTCTAATGTTTTAGTTTTTATAACGCCTGTGTTTTAAATGTCTGACCTTCAAAATGCCTAAGCAGAGTGACTTTCTGTTGCTTGATATCACTAGATTATCCACAGTGGTATTTGATCACAGCAAAGTTTACAATGTACCAAATGCACAAGGGAAGAAGATGCCAAAACTGAACACCAGTAGACAGAGTAAGGTTCTTCAGCACAGATATATTACCTATATTATATATTATCTAGCAGAAAGACTACCGTGCTTCCTTAGGGATTGGGAAGAGCCATTACCTCCTACCAATTTCCAATTTACTTTGACCTCAGTGGATGCACTATGACCTCATTCTTTCATGCTTTTTAAAAGTTTTATTTTACTTAGAAAGTGCCTTAAACTTTGAGTTCTTTCAGTCTCAAGAGAGTATGACTTTCCAGAATAAATTACCTCTCGTCACTTGGTTAGGATTCAGGAGGACCTTTATAGAAGTTCACTGAAAGTATCTTAGTGTGAAGGAGAGACTGGCTTCTGGTTGATTCATACATCTGTATTGATACTTTTAATCTCTGCTGAATAACACGAAAGGAAAATAGTTCTACAGGGTAAAAGTCAAAAAGGGCGATAACACAGGATTCAAGGTGCAGCCTCACCAGTGCTGAGTGCAGGGAGACGACCATAAGGAACACAGCAAGGGCTAATTTTCAGCATCATAAATATAATCAATTTATGTTCTATCTGGCCTGAAGGAAAGTTGACAATACTATCTTTTTACGACTTTAAAAGTTCCTGTAAAATAGAAAGATATGATAGGGAGATCCTGTATTTAATTTTTTATTTCAGTTCATTATTAAATAGTTTTTTATGGCACTATAATGAAGAAGACCTGTCATAAAAAGATAAATTTTTAATACAGAAGTCTGAAGAGACTTTGGGATGTTTATGTACTTGGTTTTCTCAGTTCTCAAGGTGTGATTCAGCAATGTTAGTTTGGGAAATGTCAAGCAAAGTATCTGCCTTGATTCACACTAGCTTTGTAGTTTTAAACATCCCACCAGGATACTCAGCCTGTTCGTGAGCCAATGTCATCTTTTTGTCTGTCTTTTGCCTTACATCCTGCACCTAGTTCCATCTCATTCATTGTTCTGAAAGAATTTGTGTGATATTTGCTTATGATTTTCTTCTTTCTTCTTTTCTTAATGTTTTGTTATTTCTCCTAATATAACTTTATCATTCATAATGAGGAGAAATTGTAAAACGGTAATAAAAGCTTTAAAAGAATGAATAGCATCCTTGTTCGAATCTCCTTTTTGCCTGTCTCT
The DNA here is from genome assembly GCA_013400615.1 of Syrrhaptes paradoxus. Classification (NCBI taxonomy): domain Eukaryota; kingdom Metazoa; phylum Chordata; class Aves; order Pterocliformes; family Pteroclidae; genus Syrrhaptes; species Syrrhaptes paradoxus. The sequence continues at coordinate 8,250 of VZTO01024997.1, read as the reverse complement.
TTGTATCAGTCTGCATACACACTGTCTAGATAGTGACAGGATACCACTTAAAAACATTCTTAGAAAATATACGTAGAGAGAAAACTCACAAATAATTCCATCGATTTCGATATTTATCTTCAAAAGCTAAAGTCAGAAATGCAACTTTCTGCATTCACTCCTGTAGTGCCTTCAAAGTGCTCTAAGGTATCTCCATACACATTCACTATTTTGCCTTCGTGCTAACTCTGCAGCCAACTCAATCCCTTTTCCTAGTGGTTCATAAACACATCTGTCCAGCAGAAAGAGAAAAATGATCAGCAGTTTGTTTCACGTATTTCTAACAAATGTTCAGGAAAATGTGACTTCTGTTCACTGTTGATCTAGCCTGGACTTGGATGAAATTCTCTTTGGCAGTGAGGAGTATTCAGTCTTTTAAGGATTTAAGGACGAGATAACCAGAGACGTGATTGCCAGATAGGAGGCATACACTTTCCTATCACTTTTCTCTTACAAGAATATTATTGAAAAGATATCCTAACTAGTTATCAAATAATTCTAAGACATAGACCAGTTAACTACCAGTATGAACCAGCATAACCTCTATTAGTTTAAACTGTATTTTATATAAGGGAATTTGGCTCCTTATATTTAATTCCTAGTCCTCAAAACAGATATCTAAATGTATAACCAATATGTCTTCTTTCTGCAGAAAAATGCAAGTGCCATTCAAGGAGCACCATTAACCAACTAAAGGATTTAGAGTCAGATTCTGCTTTCAGCTGGGTTTCCAAAAGCACGGTCAGCTCAAACAGCTCAGTTCTGGCATTGGAAATGTTAAGCAGCATGAACTCCTCATACTTTCCAATGTTCTAACAGGAAAAAAACAGAGTTTACATGAAACACCCTGTTTCAGTAAGCAGTGGATAATCACCAGGAAATGATCCTCTCCCTTCGAACAAAAACACTATAACTTCTAGTTGGGGCATACGAGCAAATCCAGAACTAGTAAAAGATCAGGAAAGATGTATAATGCTGCTTGGTGGTTTGAGTAGGCTGCTGCAAATATGTCATTCTTATAATGGTTTATGATATAATACATTATTTATTCCCCTCTAACCCTAGTTCAAAAAAATAAGAAAATACTGCAAACAATATATTAATACAGCAATATACTTGTACCTCTCTTCTCCTTAGTAGTGGAGTAGCACACTCTGACTTGAATAAGCACTGTGATAATTTATTTTCTTTTCTTTCTGTCAAAGCAACAGGAGTTTTTTCAGCTGTACCCATAGTTTTGTACCACCTAGTTAGTATCAGGGTCGTCCCGCCCCCCCGTCCAACCTGGGTGCTGCTGCACTGGAATCCAGCTGATCTGGGTGGACGGGGAAAGAGCCAGGGGGGTAGATGCAGTCACCAGTGCTGGCAAGGAGTGAGGGATGGGATAAGGGAGCTAAGGAGGCTGGAGGCACACTGTGGGAGGGTGACCATGCCTCACATAGGGGTGACTGGATGCTGGATGCTTTCATCTCCATCCCCAGGAATATCTTGGGACTGAAAGGGAAGGAGGGAGGGAGCTGTGAGAAGTAGAGATAGAGAATGCTGATGTTTTCTGAAGAAAGGAATTGTTTTAAATAATTACTTTACAATACTTTTTAAAATTATATTGAGTTTAGAATCCCCACCTCATGGATTTTAAGTGTCCTCACCAGCTCAGAGTACCAAGGGCATGACATGCAGTGCAGGAAAGCCCAGAGCCCGTGGGGCAGCTTGTGGGGCAGAAGAGCACACGCCAGCTCCAGGGTCCCCACCATGAATTCCACTTTCATGGCCAGGCTGCCCAGAGCCAGCAGTTCAACAGCTTCCAAGAAAGCTGTTACAAACCAGTAAATTTTCTTGAAACATTTCCCTGTCAATGAATTGATGCTTTCAGAAAAATCTTGGTTTACTGGATGTTTTTCTAATTTTCTTTCCAAAATCACAATATTTGCTTACACTAAATCCACGGGTTTTGAATCTTTATCTTCTTAGCCACCACATCATGGGTAAATGAGGGAGCTATAGGGAAAATAAAGCCTTCTGTAATTTTGCAGATCTTCTCTTATGCATTTGGAAAAATCTCCATTTTTGTCTTTAGAGTGTCTCAATGCACATTCATCTTCCTAAGATGCAAAAGCATCTAAGATTTGTAGTGCTGTATTGAACTGCATTGACAGGTTACCAAGAGACTCGGGATTCTATCCAAACAAACAGTTCTGGCTCTAAATGACAGGTGTAGGAACATAGCTCAGACTCCATGGAATTGTAAATTCTACCTACAGACACAGGCCAAAAATTGTGGGTCTCGCTGTCAAATGCAGAGGCTCCATGAAGAACTTGTACCAGAAATCAAGGTTTATTTGCCTGCAATCAGAGTCATATTTGCCCAATATTTGGTGAAAACTTAATGGAAAGAAAACTGTGGAAATAAAAGCTGGTTACTTTATTTTAATAGACAATATTTTGTACTATAGAAAAAACACACTACTGGGTGGACTATGTCAAAAGACAATGGAGGCTTGAATTCATCCCATTTGACTTTAGGCTTTTAACCGAGATATACTTATAGGAAGGTTAGCAATCCTAAGCAGTGTCAGTGGAAAAAGAGGAGAAATTCAGCTGATGTCAGATTTGAGTGATAAAAAGTTTTGTATTAAGACAATTTAGACATTTTCATTCTAAAATGTTAATAATAAAAATTACAAACACCTCAGTCTCCTAGTGATAATGCTGTTTTGTATCAGCGATCCTTTAAAAAAACCGCACTTTTATGTAATCCACTCGCCTGGATTCCTGCTGAAGGCCATTTTTTTGTCTGATGATACAGAAGTACTGTGTGCCCTGAGTTCCCTGCATGGGTGGGGCAGCAGTACCCCTGCTCTGCATGGGTCGGCATTGGAGGTGTCCTGGATACTCTCCACCTCTCACTGCTGTGCAGCTTCTCTTTTTCTGGTCAAGGCAGGCAGTCCTGCTGGTGCACCTGTCAGAATGGCCAGTCTGGCTTCCCTCTCCCTCTTCTTCTTCCTACTTGGGATGTCTGAAATCCAGAGGCAGCAATAGCCAGGCAAAAAAACCCCACAGTCAGGGAAGATACTTAAAGTACCCCAAATGACGACAAAGTTTGTTCTTGAAGCACAAAGCAAAAATTTGTCATTCAAAATGAAAATATTTATTGCAAAAAATTAAACTTATGTAAAAAGAAATCTTCCATGGGTAAATGAACACAAAATCTTTGTTTAGTTTTTCACAGAAAGAGAGGGGATGTTTATTTTTTTCTAGACAATGACCAGCCCCTGCATTAATTTCTGCAGTGTCACATCAAGCTACTACCACTTACCATAGCTGCTATGCAACAGCCCAGAAACACGTTTTTCCAACATCCCTAGCACAGGATTTTACTTGACCTGTGCTGTAGTTTTACACAATACCGCTCTCTCACCCTCTACCCTCCCCCCTCCCGGGGATGGGGAGGAAATTAAAGGGGTAAAGGGAAAAGAGACTGGTGGGTTGAGATAAGAACAATCTAATAACCAAACTACAATGATATTGGAAATAATAATAATGATAATAATACTAATATATACAAATGTACAAATGAGTGATGCACAGTGAAACTGCTTACCACATGATGACCAAGGCTCAGCTCGTTCCTGGCTAGGGATCCTGGAGCGGGGAGAGTCCCAAAACCACAATCCTGGAATGGAGATAGGAGCCCAAGTGTCTGAGAGACCAAGACAACCCTGAGAGGGGTGACCCAGAGGGAGACAACCCAGAGCAAGAGAGAGAACTTCCAGACAGAGCCTCATCTATATACTGGGCATGACGTGCATGGTATGGAATAGACCGTTGGCCAATTTGGGTCTCAGTCCTAAACCTAAGGTTGAATCTTAGTCCAGTAATCAGGGCTGTGCTCCCTCCCAGCTTCTCCTGCACCTGCAGACACTGGCACAGCAGAGAAGCTGAAAAGTCCTCGACTGTCCTGGCAACAGCTATAAACATCAGTCTGTTATCAGCCTTCTTCTCAGCACAAATACAAAACACAGCCTCACCCTAGCTGCTATGAAGAAAGCTAACTCTGTCCCAGCTGAAACCAGGAAAACCTTGCATAACGTTGTCCTTGAAAAAGATGGCAGCAAGTTCACACCTTTTTCCAAAGCCAAGCTTATGCTTTGCATACTGATTTCTAAAATTAGTTCCAAAGTTTATCCTCTGCTTCCGTTTCTGACTTTTGTCAATAATATGTAGATGAACACAGCTAAGTGTAGTTCCCAATATTTGCTTTCTGAGGTTTGCAAACTTTGGTGGTGTTTGATCAACTGGCTCTGGGACAAGAAAGTTCACATCATTTGTAGTGGTTATCTCATCTGGGCTTACTCAGGTTTATATAGACGTTATGCACACCATCTTTATCCTCATTTGAAGGATATGTTGTGTTCACCACCCCCATAATTTTGTGCTGGACTGGATAATAATCTTTTAGAAAAATATGTTGATTTGTATTCACTACCTTTTAGCTACTGTTTTTTCCTAGTTTTTCTACATGTGCAGAAGGGTTGGGTATTTCAGACTGCTTCATTTATACAGATGCATAAGGAGATTACTGATAAAAGAGTAAGCAATAACACATGGTGGTATCTACATATGAGGATCAATGACTGTAATCACTTTCACAGGTTTCATCCCGCAAGAACTATGAACTTTCTAAGTTTAAGTTGCTCACTCTGCTTTCTATTCTTATAACTGCTAGAGGTATAGTATTTTGTGTACAGGAAATATGTATTTAAGTACATATATGGCAAGTGAAATTCAGGCAACAACCCCAAGTTTCAGAAAGGCCTTAGAAAGTTGGTCTTTTGCAGCTTGCTGACAGTCTCAAGATGCCGTGGTAATCGAGTCCCATTGTGGAAGGATTTGTTCTGAACCTACACAGTTTGTCTGTTTCGTATTCCCAAGATGTTTTCACAGCCCTCCTCAGAGAGCCATATATTTTCTAGATTAGTAAATATGGAGTTTCATGGTTTTATCTGTCTTTTCACTATGCCATTTGGATTGACTTCAAATGTTAAGGAATTAATAACTCTGTTTATTTTTTAATGTGAGAAGCTTGTGCTTTTCTCTAATGGACAAAAAAGAAAGTAGATTTCCCTTCTTTGAGCCATTTATGCACTTGTTAATTTAAAAAGTCAATGAAGATTCCGTTCATTTAACAAACTTGCTCAAGTACAGGAATGAAAGGATCATTCATAGTTTAAAATTGAATTAAACCACGGCCTTTTACTGAATACAGAAATAATAAACAGAACCAAGTTTTGCACAATACCTAAAAGTATTTGAAAAACTAGTTTACAAGTCTTACGCACCAAAGTTGACATGAGATTTGAGTCTGTGATGATATTTAAGACTCGCAATTTCTTAATGCATGTACACCTACAAATTTATCTGTCATTGGTAGATAGTAAGAAGTGAAGGAAGAAAAGGAGCATGGAGGAAATGGCACCTAAAATTAGATACCAAGTTCAAAATAACACATGACTCCAAATAAAGTTTGCGTTTGGAAGAAAACTGTGAAGTTTCCTGCCCTTTGTTATGAATTGTTATGTATGCTCTTAGGACATACAAGCACTTTATCAGCTCCTTGGAAGTTATCTGTCCCTCTCTTCCCCTAAGACCTCCCCAACACACACCACATCTGATAGCCTGGTGTCATAACATCTGCAGACTATCACAGATACAGCCACAGTCCTCTACCTCTGGAACTAGTTGTTTATTCATTGCTGTGATTTGGCACATTTTTTATTTAGGAAGAAATCTGCTCTATTACTTTCTCAAATATTTTTGCCCACCAGTAGCAAAACCAATCAGGATTGTATTTTTAATCATCCAGATGATGGCAGTATTTCACAATTCAGTTATGCAGCAGGAGAATACTATTGAAAAAAAAGTATTTCCTGGTTAGCTACATATCATAAAAAGCTTAGAGGCTTTGTCTTTCTTTTTCTCTAATCTTCAATTATTCTTGTATTATCTCTTCTTTTCCTTGTTCTACTTTACTTAAGAAAAAGAGCTTTACTTGAGATCTTAATAATAGTCCCAGTGTTACGCTGAAGTGTTTATTGCAGTGTCTTTCAGCCAGTGTCACCTCACTGATGTCACTTTGCAAAACAAATATCTCAGAGCAGGCAATGCCTGGCTGGGCACAGATGCGTGGGAGAAGGGAAGGTGACAGGGGATAATCCTGCTGGCCTCTGGCCATCACCCTGCCCCTGGAGAAGCTTGCCAAGTGCAGAAGGAGAAAGGATGTCTGTGGCATGGGGAGTCCTGCTCTGCAGCACCAAAGGCTATGGGCCAAATGCAAAACCTAGCACCAAGAGGCTTGAAATAGCCTCTTTCCCCTGCTAAGAGCTGTGGCTGCCTGTCCCCAGGTACGCGGGACCGTGGATCAGCCATGAGAGGAAGAGCCTTGGCTGGTCCCTCCCGCCTTGCACAGGAGCTGCTTTTAAGTAGAGGGCTCATGCCTGTGCTCTTGCTTCATGTGTTATGAGTCTGTGCTCCACCAGGCTTCTGTCACACCCTCCACCTGCCCCATCATGAGGGGCCTGTCTGGGGTCCCCGGTCCCCCTCTCCAGTCCTGCCCTGCTCTCCTGGTTGGGCACAGGAGGACAGTGCCCCCTCAGTGCCCTGCCAGCCTGGCTGTCACATGCAGCCCCCACCTTGCCAAACCTGGCAGGGCAGTCCCCTCTCGCCACCCCTGACATCCACTGCCATGAAAAGCAAAGTTAAGAAAAGTTATCGCCCTGAAGGTGAACGCCTCTCTTGACAGGAGGAAGAAGCTCAGGCTGGGCTGATGTCTGACTCCAGGTGAGCTCTGGGAAGCAGGCACTCCTCCAGCCCAGCTCTCACCCCGGAGCCCACAGAGCTGCAGAGAAGCAGTGGGAGGCAGGTCCTGCCCTTCATCAGCTGCTGCAGGAGGCAGAGCTGCTCTCAGAGGAAGGACAGGGACCCAGCTCCTTCTCACCACCACTGCCAGGTGGGTGCTGTGGTCGCAAAGCACGGTAAGCCTTCACCTCCATGCTTCTCTCTGTGCAGGGATCACCGGGGATGATGGGCAGTAGCTGTCCTGTCTTTCCCCCCACCTTATCAAGTCTGCCCCTCTGCTAGATGCTGAATGAACTCACCAGAAAGCTGGAAACCGCTATTAGCCACATGTTGAGAAGCAAAGTGGTTGTAGGTTTCCTTTAACCACTTTTGCAGGTGTTGGGAAAGAGAGGGGAAAGGAGGAGGTGAAAGTCTGAAACTGTAGCAGTAGCCAGGCTACATGCTCACCCCATGTCAGGGCAAGTTCAGTTAAACGCTAATGGAGACATAAAATGTGGCCTATTTTGCTGATGTCATAAAACTGGGTTTGTTCCTCTTTTTGAGACCAGTGCCCTTTATGTGAGCTGGGAGGACCTGGGTATTCTCATGCGTATAAGGGACCAGGCCCTGTGCGTGAAGTTCAAATCCAGCTGCATATGGTGATGATCATACCACCTGTCATGCTACCCCATCACTAAATTATAAATGTTAATGGAAACAATAGAATAATCCACAGCTTGAGATGAATATGTACACCAGCATAATACAGTTTTACTGTTGCAGGATGGCAACTAATCCTTCACTACAGGAGAAAGGTTTCCTTTGCAGTGTAACGATCAACTATTTTAAGTTTCCTTTCTCTGAAGCACATAGTATTAGCCCTTGACAGAGGCAGAATATTAGACTAATAAATAGTGGCACAGCATTTCCTTTATCCCTATGCCTGAGCTATAGCTATCCTAACGGCTAGAGCCGCTCAAGTCACATTTCCCATCCACCTGCTGCTGGTTGCAGACATCTCTACCTTGTTTAATATGTTAATGGATCCAGTCCTGTGTAGCAGCCTATTCCAGTTACATCAGAGCTAAACCTGCTTTTGTTCCAGTACCGTGACTACAGGCTTGAAATTAATTCAATATCCTTATTGACTTACTACTGTTCGTTTTTTTTTTAATCTACATTCACAACCATCTCTAGCACAGTGTCTTAAAATGATGCTCAAAGACAGACACACTATACTCAGACATTTGCACAACTGAGATACAAGTGGCCTCTGCTGCCATGACTGTTGTTCAGCAGAGAATTCACCCCGTTTCATGGTCTAGACAGGACCATTGCCATCTAGGCGGGTAAATATGAGGCAGAATGGCATGACAA
>VZTO01024995.1:51641-84003 GCA_013400615.1 Syrrhaptes paradoxus | reverse complement strand
GGAAAGAGGGTGACAGTTTCCTAAGGTCACCCTGCAAGGCTCTCAGACATCCCAGCAGCACCATCTACTGACTACTGCCGACACTCTCCACTCCTGAATCGCTTCCCAGGCTACATCTGCCTACAAAAACCAAAGGGTGCAAAAGGAACCTCTCAGCTGGCTCGTTTCCTCTCTCATTGCCGAGCCGGTTAAATTCAATTCAATTTCCGTGAGCTGGGTGAGAAGGGCAGCTCAGAGGTCACTGTTCTCAGCTCTCCCCGCACCTCCACCGCTAACCCAGGAGCAGCCTCACCCATTCCGATGAACCGGGATTGAGCAACCACCGAACAGGAGCAGTGGAGCGTGAAATACAGGATGAACTTCAGAACCCTCATCAGGGAGGGAGGAAGTAAATTTTCTTTGGATTTAATAAACGATGAAGCAAAATATCCATGCTGCCAGGCAGCTAGCTGAGATTACCCCTTCACCTGTGATCAGGATCTCTTTCCCTGGATGGTATTCTGCCTGCTGACCTGTCTGCTCCATCTGTTTCTCGTGCTCTTTGTTGTTCAGCAACACTTCTGTTTGTACAATCACCCAACACCTAGCTCAGCTGGGGCTTCTTATATAAATAATGTCCCAATCAACACTGAAGAAGGAAGACGGGAGATGACAGATCTCTGGTAGTTTGAATGGCATTAAAAAAAATCTCAGGGATTTAGGAACCAGGAAGGTAAGTCACACCTACAGAAGGGGAGGTGATACATGAGTACACAGCAACACTGAAGTTACAGCTGGGAAAGCTACAGGGCTGCACTACCGATCACTTAAAGGAAAATACTGTTCAAGGAGGCAGGATGCAGGAATGGCACCAAACACGCTATCGCAGCATCACCACCCCAAAATCCCAGCAGGTGCATCAGCAGAGCACAGCCTCCGTCTAATCAGCCTGAGTACACACAGTGACTAGCCGTGAGTGGTTTCACAAACACAGACTGCTGCCTGATTGACAATGTAATTATTTTTTTTTAAATAAAGTTTGATCTGCAGCTATTACATGTAAGCATAGGTCAGGAAGACAAAGAACGAGTTATATTTGCAAGCCACGTGACTGCACTACTCATACAGCCTCTCCCCGTCAACATAAAGCCATTCCTGAACTCACGAGGGCGGTAAAACCCTTGCAAGACACACACTGTCAGGCAGGGTTAGTAATTCCCAGGATTTCTTGTCCACTCTAGAAAACATTTATCTGTAAAACACTCACATACAACACCAAGGGCTCTTCCAGGCAATAGATATCGCAGAAAGCAATGGGAACACCTGACACCAGGCAAATCGAGACCCCATTTTGCTCTCCAAACATATACTGAGGTCACAGCTAGAACCAGGACCTGCTTTAAATCCTCCTTGTGTAAATTCAGCGGGCGTCCCTGAAAATGACGGCATTCTGAGAATACACATAGCTCTGCACACGTAACAGGAAATAACAAGGCTGCCCTTAAATCAGATGACTCCCAGTCTGGCTGTACGCAATCCAAGCTGCTAGCGGCTGTGCATGCACGGAGGAGGCACTATTCCTCATGTAAATTTTTTCTCTTGATATCAGTGTTCTGCTGGCTCTGCATGCTACATAATTATACATGACCCAGTAATAAAAGGTTGTTGTCTGTACACTATGAGAAGCATTTTTGGGAAACCTCTCTACTTAATTCTTCCACAGTGGGTTTCAGAATGAGATATGTAGGATATACATTCCATTCTAAAGATGACGGAGTTTTTTTCTTCCCATCCCACTTTTAATTCCTCAGTTCTAATATTATTTTTTAACAATAAATAGCCGGTTTGAAGCAGCAGGGAGAAGCGTGAGGAAGAAACAGACAGGAATTAATTTTTTTTGTTTTAAAATAAGAAAAAAACAAAAGACAATTTGCTCTTACTGGAATGATGGAGGCCGGGAGTCTCCAATGCCGCCTGTCCTCTCGATGGGTGGCGGAAGGTCTGTGTGGCTCTCGGTGCACTGGGAGCCAGTGTCAGAGTGGGAGCTTTCAGCCAGGACCAGCTGTCAACAGAAAGAAGAGAATTTGATACGCTTGTACAGGTTTCTCCTGTCTGACATTAGGTGTTCAGCCACTGCTTTGCTAAATATTCATTGAGAGCTAAGGGAAACCAGAGGAAAGGAAGTGCTTGGTGCCTAGCTGCATGGATTCCTCTCACAAAATCAGGTTCCATTCAATCTCAACATGAAAACGTCATCAGCTAGGATATGCACAAAATTCCTGCAAGCACCACAAAACTTTTCTCATCTCAGAAGCAGCAAGCACGCCACGTTTTCCTGGGACTCGTCAATTACAGCATCTCCGAGTTCCCTAAGCGTGTCAGTTGTCAGCATTCCTTGCAAAATGCACGCGCGTCACAAGACTGCACTCTCGGTCTGGTTTTGCCATGACAAAAGTAAAAAGCAAAAGCTGAAACTTGACAGTATGACAGCCCAAACGTGGTATAACTTCCTAAACAAAGACCCTCCAAATCCCCGAAAATTCACATTAGTCTGGAGAGTTGCCATCCCTATCAAGAGTTTGAATTAAAACCAAAATCCAGTGAATCTCAACAGCCCCAAACTTTAGGAGCAGGACCAGATTCCTGATGTTCAAATAACAATAAAGATTATTACCTTTCACTAAGAGGCAAGGAGGTCTCAGCTTCCCTCTATTTTTAGCTGTGGAAGAACTCACCCTATATAAGAGATTCCAACTAGAATTGGTTAATTTATCAAGGACTAATTCTAATGATCACCAGAGGCTAGCTGTTAGAAAAGGGGTTTGAGAAGGAGAGGGAACAGGATAGGAGGGGACTTGGTGCACAGGATGCAGTGTATTACTCCTAAGAGCACAGACCATAAATACGAGAAGACAAACACAGGGAGTCAGAAAGGAACTGCCTGGAGACAGAACAGTTCTGCGGCACCACGTGGAGCCAGCTGCATTATTCAAATACTCTTATCACCAAAGCAAGAGCAGCAGAGGAAACACCGAAGGGAAAAATAACATGAGCTTTCCTAATAACTTGATAATTAAGGTTTCTTTCTTTCAGGTGGGGAAGTTAATGGGAGATTGTGTAGAAAGCATGTTGGCATTACGGAGATGCAAGAATGTCTCTGAGCCTGGCTCATCCCCTGAGAAATCTCTGTGCAAGTGCTTTCACTAACAAAATCAAACCAAGGGATAAAAAGAAGAAAAAAGGAAAGAAAAAAAAAAAAAAGAAGAAACTAGGTTTAGGCAAGATCTATATAAATCCCCTCATGCTTCAGATTCTAAATTGTATCAAGCTATGCAAACAAGCTCCCGGCCCTGCAGAACTCTTCTGCAGAGTTATTTCAAAGCAGGAAAAGCCGTTCCATCTTCAAGCCTTCCTGCTGATGGCAACACCTGTCTCAAAGATGCTCTTGATGAGAAAAAAAAGAGATGAGCCAACAAGATGAATCCTTTCCATATTTCAGGATATTTGTTCTTTAGTATTGCCCTGCTCCTGGAGGAAAAAGTCTTGGCAAGGCAGAACTCATTAAGAAGGTAAATCCACTTGTCGACAGAATTCGCTGCCCTGGCTGCAGGTGTGGGCACAGAGGATCGCTGCTCTCTGCTCTGCCATGCCAGCCACGACCTCCTCATTTCTTCCAACAAGGGACAGTCTGTAAATCGTTAAGGATCCTGTCTGTGTCCTCTTCTTTGACAAGCTACGGCAGGAATTAAATGCTCCGATATTACACCACTTAGAAGAGAGAAGATAACGCACTGCTGGACTGACACACTAGAGACCTCTCACTGTGTTTCCACAAGAAAAGCAATGTCAACCCCAGCTTCCCGGCCAGAAGCCAGCCTCCATAATCATATTTCACCCACCAAGCTTCCCCGGCAGTTTTGACTGGCAGTGGTGTTTTAATCCATTGCTGTCCTTGCACGGGGTTGGTACTGCGTGCTGTCCAAGAGCATGGCTGTGGGCTGCGGAACCGCTGCTGGGTTCCACCCCAAAGGCTGGAGTTTCAGTGGGAAACCTGGATGTCTTCTCCCAGCTCAGGGAGAGGTGAAGGGAGCAATAACAGGAACTAAAGAAATGCTCCATGTCTCACACTTCCAGATTTATTCAGCAGGTTGACGACTGAGAGCTTACACATTCCTCACCCCAGCTAAACCAGGTACCTGTGTACATCAGAGCAGTGCAGGGACCTGGGCTGAGCACACCCCCACTTCTGCGAATGACAGCAAGTACTTCTGCCACACCACTAAGGAAGGAAGATTTCCTTTCATTTTTTTCATCTCCCCCATCCTTCATGTTAACCTGTTTGTTTGTCCCCATCCCTTGCTCACAGAGATTCCAGCACTCCAGCCCCAGCTGCCAGAATTTCATTCTCCTACACCAGGATTCAGATCCTTCCCTAGTAACTCATTCAGGTACCTTAAAGCTCAGGAATGTTTTCAGCAATCCCGCCTCCCTTCTTTATAAGCTCTGAACTGATGGAAGATGATCTACATTACGATATTTTGTTAATATCCTCTTCACTTTGGGTCAGCTTTCATGCACAGCTCTCTCTTCTCCTGTGTGGCAATTCAGTCTATCAGCAGATGAATGGGGGTACAAAACCCATGAAGAGAAGAAACTGAAATCAGTTACTTTTATACATAAGAAATCAGCAAGAATCTGCTCCTGGGGATTTTCATTTGCTGCCTCAGTTATGCGCTGAGGCACAACAACACTGAAAGGTCGTTTCACAAGCCTGAAGCTCCTGTGTTGCCTTGTACGACAGAAGACTAAATTATTCTACCCAAGAATTTTAATTGCAATTGCAAATACAGTGTCTAAAAAGCTTACGTACAAACAGGACAAGCATTATCTGTTGGCGGCCAGATAATAGAGAAGAATAAAAAAAAAAAGAGAAAGGCTCACAGAAGGCTATGACATCACTGCCAGCCAATGGGAAATAGCAGCCATTCCCAGCAGCCAGGCGGGGAATTGTTCCCAGATGTTGCAAAGCCTTCCTAAAAAACACAGATAACAGCCAACCCACTTTGTGCAAGCTGCTGGCAGAGCCCACCCGGCTGGCTCCGATCTGGCACCAACCACAAGCCAGTTCTTTCCACACTCCCAGCTTCCACTGGGAGGCTGTCCCTGGACCGCGCAAAGAGAACAGAAAAACATTCAAAGCTTTTGCAAAAAGCCTGAAGGTAGCGTATTCTCTTCCGTACAAGCTATTTTTCCCAATTGCCCAGTAAGGACCTGAAAAAACAGAAATGCATGAATAATTTCACCCAGGTGAGCAGTCCCAAAGAACTCAAAATATTCCCTGAGAAAAATTGTATCTTATGTTTTTATCTGTGCATGTGTTAGCAGAACAGGCACAAGATCAGCTATTTTTTGCAGAAGATGTGTTTGTGTAAATGCATTTGTAGTAATAACTACTAGATGAAGAACTCTTGCCATACAACTAATGCTAGCATCTAAATTGTTGAAAAACCTAAAGGTCATCCTCTGAAAGGAATCTACTAAGTAGTAGCCCTTAGTAAAAATAATAATAAAAAAAATAACACCCCAAAATCAAAAGGAAAGATCTAAGGTACGGAGGAGAAAAACAAGCAGGACACAGGAGGGGTGGGGAGGAGGTTTAACGAGACAGTTAGGAGCAGTGATTCTAATTCCATACTCATCTAGCTGTACGTTGGGTTCCCAGGGCTGGAAAAGCAAGGAACAACTACAGACTCGCTGATCCCCTCCCTTGAACATTTTCCCCTATGGAAATCAGTCCTGCATGTGACACCAAGATCAAAGTTTCTATCTATGACAAATAGAAGGATTCAAATGTTATTAAAAAAGATGAAAATCTCAAATTTCTAAATGTCAGACATCTTGTAAACTTCAAAGTAGCCACTGCATCAGTCAAGAGGAGAGGTAGGGGGGAAGAGACAGCTACACTATATCATGTGCCCTTAATATTCCCATTTTAATGCACAGTAACTCACGCTGAGGGTGACAATTATCAGAGATGCTTTTGTGAAAGATCAGCTGATGCACCTTTTATAACACCTAAGACAAAGAAAGCTCAGACCCATCATGGTAAAAATCAGAAAAAGAAACAGCCCTGCCCAAAACACAGTTTTTCCAAAAGGTGAAGATAACTTTGTTAGCCTTGAGATCTCTGTATGCAGTTATCTGTTACGTCCCAGTGAACAGGACACTGAAAGGTTCAGAATTGTGAACAATTAACTTACAGCCAGATTTACATAAAACTCCTCCAGTAATTAGCAGCAAACAGAGGCAGATAAGCACTGCAATTTTATGGGTGTTAGTGTGGAAAAAGTAATTTGCAATTGGTAATGCAGGTCAGACACAGATGTTTCAGCTGATTGTTCAGCAGAGAGAACAGAAGCCCTTGTCAACATCGTCTGGGAAAGGTGCACCATGGATCTCCGGGAAGAGAGCTATAAACTGAATCCAGACTAGTGGGATAGGCACATAAATTTGCAGTATTTCTATCCACACTACCTGCAACAGCCTATGCTGTCTCTGTCTCAGCTGAACTAGATTGTTTTATAACACATTAGGAGTTATAATAATCCTTGGAGCAAGGATTCTGCCTTCTTCTACATTTGGAAAGCAGCCAGCAACCTATACTGGAACGGGAATCACAATAAACTGAATTCATTCTTAAAACTGTAATGTTTCTCTGAAATTAAAATAGTAACAGCCACAGAATTAAAACAGCATTTCACTCTGTGTGTGCATATAGACATTCTTCTTCTGATGTTACTGCTCCTCATTCTCCTGTTTTTCAGCTGGAAAACAGAAGAGGCATATATTTTCATATTTCATATTATTCAAGAAGCTAGGAAAATAATTCAGCTCTCGACTTGAGATCAAACGCCCTTGGGTTTTTGGTTGGGATAGGGAAGGAGGAAGAGGTTAAAGAATTGGACTGTAAAGAGGAATGAAATAATCCACTTCCTTATTCAGGTGGAATAGTACGGGGTTGGGGGTTTGTATTTGCTTAAAACTTGAAGAACACTGGCCCTTGGTGGAACACCCTGAGTCATATTTTGCTGCACAGAAGAGCCCGAGTACTGTATACAAGCTCAGAGTGAATCATCGGTGTACTGAATCACCAAAACTAGACCACACAAATCAAAACAAACACTATCATGCTCCTGAATGCATCGGGAAGAAGAGGACAATCTGGATATCAGCCTGTTTGAATTAATATTTACCAGTCCAGCAGCAAAGGAGAAAGGGGAAAAACAGGGAGGGAGTAACACTGAGGAGCAAACACAGTGCAATTGTTACATACTGAGGAGGAAAGGGGTTCTCAGGATTAATTTTATCTCCTAATAAGAGCTACTATTCATTTCTACCCCTTTGCTTCTAAAACAGATGCTGCTCTCACGCTATGATAACGTAAACGACACCTTTGTAGCCTTTTCTTATCTGAAGCTTTTGGGATGCTCTCTTCAGCTTGTTCATTACACACGAAATCCCTTTTTGTACCACCTATTCCCATACTGCCAGAACAGCATGCTAGAGCCCGCAGTAATCCTTGGACTGAAGACAAAAACAGCGTCACCAACGCTCATAGCTCAAGCGTATCCTGAGAGCAGCACATCCAGCAGCGCTGAGCCCTTCAGCCACGTGATTTGAGAGTCAAGACAGTTCTAAAAGTCAGGATCCACGTACCACCTCCCCTGCTGCGGTGCCCGCTCTATCAAACAACGTGTGCATACAGACACACAAGCCAACGTACCCAGGACACCACTCTTCCATTGAAGCAAGGTAACTTTGCATTGTCGTCTGAAATCTCCTCCTTTACCACCCTGGAAAAAAAAAAAAAAAAAGGAAGAAAATCAAGAGTTTGAAATGACATTGGATCAGAAGTGACAGTGGTTTTCTTAAATGGTCCAGGAAAAATACAAATTTTTACTTAAATGTTGGTATCGGCAAGTCTTCTATATTTAAAGAATATGTGACTATTAGAACAAAGGAAGCAAGTAAAAATAAACTCTTCAGTCCATTCAGTGCTCACTCGTCCTCTTAGAAAGTAAAGTCATCATGTTTTAAGTCAGCAAGATCCTTATCAGGTCTGCTGGAGGCAAACCCAGCCTCCAGTTCTCCTGGAAACCCTGGGCTAAGCAGGCTGCACGCTGAACTGACTCTAAGACGGCCTCTCTAAGTCCCATCCAGGATCTGGAAACAATGGCACTGCTGACTACACCAGAGTCATTCTGGATTCATCCAGATGCAAAGAGCAGGTTCAAAACCAACTAGTGGTTCAGCACTACTGGGAGTAATTAGTCACTGCCTTGAAGCACTCTTTGCAACGAGCCCCCAGTGAGCCGGCTTCTAACTCTACAAACCAATTACAAATGTCATCTTTCAGCAGGGCACTTTAAACCATAATTTTTAGGGCTGCTGCCTTCAGCTGGAGAGCTCCAATTCAAGGCAGCAAAGATTAAGGAAACCCTGCCTTTGCATCAGCTTCCCTAACAAGCCCCCCTTATTTACACAAGGCCACTTGGTTTATCTGGTTAAGGATAAGGATAACATCCCTCTTCAAACCAGGAGTCCACAAAGTCACCATTTCACAGGACTCTCTTCTCATCCCTCACTCCCCTAATAGGACATGAATCACTTCTGCCTAGAAAGCAGACCTTAAGTACAAGCTTCCTTGCAAACCTTTTTTTTTTTTTTAACCTACAAATTGGAGCAAACTCTAAACCCAGCATCTGGCAGAAGGAAGGCAGCCCCAGGCAGGGCAGCACAGAGAACCCCACACTGTACCGCACAGCCCGTACAGAAATTATCGAAACCTGAAGCCCTGCACAAACCTCTCGTCGAATTCTACTGCTGCCTTCCTTGTAGCAAGACTCCTGTGGATTCTTCTGATCCTAGAAGCAAGGGCTCAAGCAGGGCTGCAATGCAAGCATTCAAATGCAGGACCTGTCAAATTCCCATTCCAGGCAGCCTCATGCACAGAAATGCTCTCACTCAGCACAGCAAGCTTGCAGGACATTTCAACCCATTTTAGCCTCTTATTTCATCAGAGAAGAAGCCCAGGAAGGAGTTTACCTGAATCCAGTTAATCCACAGTGCTGTCACCAGAGCCACAGGAACACCATCAACGTTCACAGGTTCACTGAGCTCACTAACAGAAAGTCACTCAGCCCCAAAAACATCAGGTGTGTTCCCAAATGTAAGACTTTACTACTACATCTCGATGTCAATACTCAAAACATTCTTTTTGTTACCCAAGGGTTCCAACCGAATTTGGGAACCTTTTGAACAAGGCACTGGACAAACACAGAGGAAAGCTCTTCAGAGTGGGGACTGTAAGCGTGGGCGGAGAGGAGGTGCGGTGCTGTGTTTACACCCAGTCAAACAGCAGGTTTGTAACAGAAACAGATTTCTGGCCTCGAGTCCCTGCACAGGAGAACAGGGGCAATTTGGTTTTGACAATCGCTAAGATTTAAAAAAGCCAACCTGAAGTCTAGTCAAACTCAATAAAAATCTGTGGTTCCACAACCACGTTTTCCTTTATTTAAATTTTCATCTTTCTTGTTGTTGTGTAAATAAAAACCACAGTAGCCACAGAGCAACTGACTCTGCATGAAGCAGGGTCATACTATGAGGGGGAAATAAACTGGTTAGGAACGAGAAGAGAGCAAACAGACAGAGTTTCTTTCCATCTTACTTCTGGAAAATTAGGAGCAAATATCACCACCACTAATACCTGCATTTGCACATTTCAATCCATTTTTTAAAGAAGGAAAGGACATTCTCTTATTCTCTCCAGCATTGTTAACGGCTGGCAGGCAGGCTTCACCCCTTTCCTATTATTGGAAAGAAAAACATTTTAAAATATTCATTTAACTCATGATGCAACTATTCTCCCTTTGCCTTTTGGCAACAGGAGACAGACCATGGGATTTAATTCTTGGTTTTAGTCACTTATACCTAGACTCTGAAGAGACAATTAAGAATAAACTCCATTGACATAACAGATGTTTTATAAAAACCTCTGACAATTCAATGAAGCTCTCCGACCTGTAATTCTGGAGCTACAAACTCTGTGTGCAGACAGAGGATTTCAACATTTGCATGGATCTCCAGTCCCAGTGAACCGACTTGAATTCAAACATTTTCCTTTGTGTTTCCTAGAGTCCTGGAGAGAACACTCACTCAGCAACGATCCAATCGCAGGATCAGAAAATAAAGATGCTGCAATAATTTTATCTTGAAAGATGCTTAAATGACAGTATTTTCCCCCTCAATAAGGAAATGCCACTTACTGCATCCCAGAAACCGTAAGCAGAAGTCCTGCACCAAGCTCTAAGATTTAAGCAAAAGTCAAGCACTAAAAACACACTGATTGGGAGGGTCTCTCCAGAGCAAAGTCTTGGCGGTCCTTCTAAAATTGACACATCCAGCGGCAGCCGGGATATCCCTGCAATACTGCACAGGCGGGTTCAGCTGTCCTCGTGATGGAAAACCTGCACACTGAAGTCACCGCTTACAAAACACCGCGTCTATCACAGCGTTAGCCTTCTGCTGCAGCTGAAGGGAACAACTTTCAGATCTGTTGCAACTTGAACGACTAAATATAGCCTTGAGCTACGAGGCAAGAGAATGACAGCGTAATTCCCAGCTTGCTTTGGGGAGCAATCAACAGTGCCAAGAACATCAAAGACAGCAGCAGCCACTAATTTCAAATATCACTGTTTTACAAATCATTGTTTGCAGCAAAGACGCAGCTCCTTTCAGTTCTCAGGAAGGGGAAGCAATGGGGAGAAGGGATGAAAGGAACAGGAATGGTAGCAGCCATCTGCTTCAGTCTGAGGACAACTTTGTACTCAAGAAGATGTTTTTTGCTCTAAAAGAACTTAGAAGCAAGAGCAGAGGGAGACCCACGCTGTCGTCTGCTCTGGAAACACACACGGCCCATGAGGAACCAATACACGCAGCAGCTTCAGAGCAGGGTCTTAAGGCCCCAAGCAATGGGTTCCCAGCCTGGACCCAGCCCAAGGCTGCACAGCAAGGAAGAAGAGGTGACCCATTCGATCTGCCGGCACACCAACAATTTAGGTATCTTCCTTCAGTGTTCAGAGAGTTGTAACATCTTCCCCTTCACCATACTCCAGAAAAACCTTGGTGCCAAGATGTTGGATCCTTCAGTTCATCCTTCAAACGCATTTAGCAGGTAAAAGGAAGGTAAAAGAAGAACACAGGGAACAACTCACCCAAGTCACACAGTACATCAGGGACAGATCACGCAGAAGACCCCACAGTCTCCAACACCCCCAAGCACCTGCCCTACACTGCCAGCAAGCTCCCCACGGTCAAATCTCACATCAATACAGCGTATGTGCAAAATGGGTGTGGATGTGTGGGGAAGGGGAGGAGGGAACAGTTCTCAGAAGCTCACATCCTCTGCTTTAGTTGACTTAGAGGAGATGTAAGAACTAATTACTAAATGAAACAATCACTGCTGGTAACAGCCCCTCCTTCCTCTCACTTCCTGGAATTGTGTCTGGATCCTCTGACTTTGCTACCACCCTACTCCGCACAAATAGGTATTTGTGCATTTACCCAGCCCAGTCTTGTTCACCTTTCTCACACCTCACCTGTTTCTAAGACAGGTTTATACTCAAGGTTACCCTCAGAGTACCCTGACCTCTTGTTTTCCTCCAGAGAGGATTTTAGCCTGCAGACCAAGGATTATTTACACTTACTCTCACTCTCATCCCCTCTGCCAAGCTGTTGCTGCCTCAGAGTATCTGCTGTCTCCGAATTACGAATACCAAGTGAATCCCACGAACCTCTTACAACTCCGTGGTTCATGAGCATTTAGACAGTTGGACATTAAGCGCTGGGTTCGATAGCGTTGCATACTCTCACATTTTGATTGCATCATGCACACCTGTGAGACACTTCATCTCCAGAATTACCTGGATGATTTTTCCCTTCTACTCAGGACAACGAGGTTAACGAGGAAATTCTCCTTTGCTTGATTCACTAGTCACAGGCGGCTCCATCCTCCACAGCCACATGTATGGGAAGTGCAGCACTGAGACAGCAGTGTGGCCCCTACAGATTAATTCCAGGTTGATGTGCACCATGCCACAAAGTGCACATAGACCTGAACACCAGATTAATCCCACCTTGTCACTGTGATCGTCATCAAGTCTTGTCTCAACTCTTCCTTATTGTCCTTTACCCATGGGAGAAGGCCGAGAGAAGTCATCCATTACTTTTGATAACTTGCTTGGAGATCCTTAGACAGCAGGTGAAGTAACTAAGCCTGTTCTATACAGATCTTCAGTGACCTCTGCCATCACAAGGGCAGGTACGAGATTATCCAGATTATCCAGTTTTGATTCCAGGATCATGGAGGTTGGAAGAGAAATCAGATATTTGCACACTGGACCAGCAGTCACTCCAGTAGTAGTATTACACTCCTCTGATGCTAGCTAGCTGCTTCACAGAAACTCTCCTGACTTCACTAGCCATAAAAAAATATTTTCAAAGCTCTTCAGGAAGAAGCCCTTTCTGATGAAGATCCAGACTTGTCAACCTACCCCCTGCATCCTGCTGGGCAGTATCAGACCAAACTTCCACGCAGAATATAAACACCTCTGAAGATCTGACTGTGTACTACAATACAAAAGCAAACGACAGAGGACAGCCATTTTTAGGAAAACCTGAGTAAAGACAAGACATGCACTTCCTTTAAGGACAGTTTAAACTGCAGAATGCACACAGCAAACCCAGCAGCAAACAGCTGACACACAGAGAAAGGAAAAAACCTCTCACCCTTCTGATCCCATGACAAATTGCAACTACTCAACTGGAATCCAAGGCTGCAGCTCTAAAAATAGTCTTTCTGAAGTAGATTAACATTTTAGTTTGAATCTTTAACGCAGAATTTAAACTTTAGGCTTTTTGTAACTGAGGTCATACCACAGAGAGCCTTTAGCCAACCTTCCAACTCAGAGAAATGAAAATAAATCCACCCACTGGATTCACAGGTGAGGCGTGGCGAGGACATCATGTTTATTCTGGAAATAAGAAAGAAAGGAGGAGAAGAGAGATCTTTTTGCTGAGCAGATAAACACCATAATGCAGTGCAGCACAGAAGGGCTCTGCTCAACACAAAAGATCCGCAGCCTTCTGTGATGCATGAAAGCCTTAGATCTTCTCTGCACCCCACTGAGCTGCTGAGCAGCGAACGGTGCTGCAGCATTCGGAGGCAGACCTACGGTGCTTCGCTACGGAAGGCTCATGCCACTCACTCCTCAAAATACCACAGAGCCAGAGTGGAACCAGCATTCTCCTTTTCAGGTTGTTATCCATAAACAACACTGCTGATGCTTTGCCTTTCCATAAACACTCTTTTGTATGCCAACCCCCACATAAACCTGTCGAAAATGAATATGAACACACTACGTACTATTATGATATAAACGACACACCCAACTGGGGAACAAAACCCTCTTCAAAACGTCCATCAAAAAAAGGTCTCTAGCTTCAACGCACTAACAGCTCTCCTAACAAAACAGCTGAGCAGCAGTCCTCCACGATCTGCACAGGCTCAGCGGCACAAGTTCAACGTCCCTTCTGCACGAACCCTTTTATTAAAATCGGCTCCTATGGCAGCGCTCCCCAGCTGGAGTTAACCTCCCGTCCTTCTGCTGCGCACACTAGCTCCTTCTTATCGGTTCCAGAAAACCGTAGCAAGAAACTGCAATGGGTGTTAGGGAAGTCACCTCTTATTAAGAAACGCTCTCTTTTTCTTCGTTTATGTAATTAGCTGCTGCTGTCTCACGTTATTCATAACACTTTAAAAAATCTAAACACACAGTCCCAGTGATTCTGTCTGCAATTAAACATTAGTGCATCCGTGTGTTTATACACCAGTTATCCTCTGCCACATCTGCTCTTCATCCCACACTGAACACTTTTGCCCACGTAACTGCCTCTTCCCTGTTTCCTCCACCTTTGTTCCTGGAGGCACATCCAGCAGTTTGTCGTGCCAGCCTTCCAGACAGCAGGGATCATCCATCACCCTTCAGGAGAACTGCATGATACTGGACGAGTTTTGGCACTTAGGTCCTACACCAAATACTGACCTGAGCTTAAGCACATGAATGATGTAAGAATTATTGTTTTCCCTAGGAGAGAATTGGCACGAATCTGCCCTTCATTTCGAACGTAAAGCTTCACTTTTCATACCAGTGAGCTGGGACTCAAGGAAAACTAAATTTGTTCAGTCTCCACTCTGGCACCAACCTACTGTCTGACCTTGAGGAGGTCACTCAGCCTCTTACTGCAAGAAAATGAAGGGACCTTCACATTTAGAAGTTGCTTGATGACTTTAAGATAGACATTTGAGCAGCAGAAAGCCTCGTTACCTGGCTAGAGAAGTCCAGAGTTCTGCTTAAGCAAGATCGCTGCACATGAATCCAAGACCATGCAAGGGAGGGAGGAGAGCAGAGATTCCTGGCATTACAGCTGCCTTGACTGCAAACAGGGGAATTTTGATCTACAGCAATCCAGTTTAGCCATCTGCATCACCCTTCAAGCACTTTTAAAGGCCTATCAGTCCTCATCAAGTGCAACAGTCCGACACAGTGACTCACACTAAAAGGTTCCACGTGTTTTGAACCAACTGGTACTTGGGCTCCCAGCCCAGATCCGTCTCATCCTTCCATTTCAGTCGAGCGCAGCACAGCCCGACTGGTGCTAGGCTCCAGACGCTCGCCAGAACTTCTGCCCATTATCTCGAAAGGGTCTCCAAATATAGAGCCCTTTCTAGCATCTGTGAGGAGTGGCTTCCAATTAAGTATTTTAAAATATTTACAGCTGACTGTTAAAGAGCAATGGCATATAGGGAATACGATTTGCTTCTCTACTCCCTAAATAACAGTATTTCAGTGGTTGTGCAGACGCTCAAGGTGTGAAAAGCCCACGATAATACAAGCATTTATGGCATTATAAGCTCAGATCTATTGAGATGTCTATTTGGATTTTAGCACTGACAGCCCCAACGGTGCGTAGTGTTATCCTCCACTCCATGATCAGCCACTCTAGCAGAAAAAAGGTTACCCATAATTATGTGCACAGAGAAGCCACGCAAATGGTTGACTTCTGGAGTCGTAAGACCTTACCATTTGCTTCCACCACCACCACCTACTCCCTTGGAAAGGGTCTGGAACAGAACTGGCCAAGCAAAGCACTTCAGCCACAGTGAGCATCTTCTGTTTTTTCTCTTATTTCCCTTTTTCCTCTACCCCCATGTTACTTACGAAATTATTTATGTGACTATATTACAATCTCACAGGTGTTACTGAATCTATTCTTGCAACTCTCCCAAGGGACAGGCACATATCATCATCTCTGCCGTAAAGACAAGGAAGCTACAGTACGAAGGGATAGGTCAGCAAATTATGACCTGAACCCAGATTTCCAAGTTCCAGTCCAATGCCTTAGTTACAAACCAATAAATATTAACAAGCCCCTATAAAATTAAATAGTTCTTGAAAACAATCTAGGAAAAACACTGTAAAAGAGAGGCTACTGCCAGCAGCAAGCTGGCTGCGGAATGCCCATTTGAAACAGCTGGCTCGGATTTTGCTGTCCCCAGGGTGCAATTATCTTCAAAACTCCAGCGCAGGACACTCTCAAAATAGCACTTAGAGATGACATTCCCACAAAGTCAAGGCAGAGATGCAGCCTGTTGAAAACCTAAGCCTCTGCAGGCTGAAGTGAGGTCATGACCTTGCACACTGGGAGCTACATACCAATTCATTGAGGTGTTGCGGTTTCTAACACGCAGTCCAAGTGCCATTCTCCGAGCCAGTTCTGAAGCTGAGAGTTGAAAGGCAAGGTTCATGATCCTTTCCGCTGATCGTCAACAGCTCTCAGTCCCACTGATGAACAGCAAGAGAGGCAGCACAACTTGTAAAGTTATCGGCCACTCCACCTACTATATACTACCAAGAAAATCTGATTTTGTGCAAACGACATCCTCAAATTTCTAACGCTGACTTTTGAAGGTGAAATTCACTCCTGAGCCAAACACAAACACTACATTCCCCCTGACTTGGTCTTATCAACATTATCAGCTTCAGCACAGGAATGGATCTGACGCAGGCAGAGCTAACTGGCAAAGGAGGATCATTTGGAGCAAGGGCACAGGCAATAACTCAGAAGGATGTTATGAAGGTACGAGCAATATCCAGACCATTGTGTCATAGGTCCTTTTCCAAAATCCCAGCAGACTACTCTGCAATAACCCACTATTCTTATTCAAAATACTGACCATCAGCAAGCACTGAGCCCAGGGACAGATGTTCCTTATCTTTGTGTATTTGCACACATTTCACAACGGCCAAGGGCCCAGGCAGTTATTTTAGCCCCGAGTTAAAGACCCTGTTTCATAGAAAGATTAATAGGAAATTCACAACTTGTAAGCTCTTCAGGGACTGAGTATTTTCAGTGGCAAGGCAGACATTCACATACACCACATCGCAGCCCCAGAAAGAAGGGTCCACAAGAACAGCCGTTATTTTTCTGCTACTGAAAAAACACGCAGACATGACAACCCCAATACCATCACGTGCATGCATCTATGAAAGCAAATAAATGAGGTGCCTAATGCTAGAGAGCGGTCTGAGTTTCTGTGCTGCAGAACTTACGCTGCCTTCACAATTCAACAGTAGAAACAGCTTCTCGGCTCAAGACTATCACCAGCACACTTGACGAAGGTTACCCATAATTAAGCAGCCCACTCCTCAGTATGGATCCATTCCTCCTCACCTTTCTGGAGAGCTCCACTAACTGTATGGGGTGAAATCACTCTCTGAAAGGCAGCAGATGGAGAATGAGCTGCAGGAAAATGCATCCTCCCTCTTTTCAATCATAAAGAAACAAGTTCCACGTACGGCCTTAGAAAGCAGAGCATTTTTCCTAATCAACTACAGGTAAAATGAGTTTTTTTCTACCATTCTAAGTAACTACTGGACATGGCAGCAACTCCAAACCTCTTATTACAACTATTCAATTCCTTTTGAACAAAGGTGCCACACAACCATGACAGATACGGTATCAGCTGCCAAACACCACAGAACAAGAAATGCTAACCATAGATCAGAGCAGAGCAGATAAGAATCAGTTCTTATTCCTCTGTGAAATGTTCCTTTTGTGCTCTCTTAAAAGCACCCAATTATACTAACAAAGCTAGGTCAAAAAATAGCCACAAGTGTTTTATCAATACCTCACAGAAATATTATTTACAGCCAGGTTAAATAACCGCTAACAGAGATGAATGCCAATCTACTTACATGAGGAACAACCATATTATCCAGCTGTGGCTACAGAGCTCGAAGACTCCAGATACTTGGGAGAGAAGAGAAGCTATTCATAAATGTATTTAGTATGGTCCCTATGCAGAAACCTCAAACACTTGCTGTAGATAATATCTCTCTCCCCCTAGGTTATTTGTCTAGACATGTTTTAATTAAATGGCATAATCCCGGCCACTGATGTGGTGAAAATGACTTAGTTGATTTCAATAAGGTCTACACTACTGCAGCTTCCAGAAGTGTAACTCACAGCCCATGACGAATCAGACGTGTGTTGTAACGCATGTGATAGCGCCTGTTGCCTCCAGATCCGTATAAAACACAGGCAGAGGGCTGGGACTATAATCTCTGCCTACCTTCAAAGACATGCAAAATGTCAACTCTCCCACCGAATTGCACAGAAAACCCGAAAAGACCACGTATCCTTTTGTTTTTTTGGGAAGCCTTCTCTTGTCAGTTATTTGTACAAGCTTAAAAAGTACAGCATACAGAGATCAATTTAATGCACAGTTCCCAGAATTGTCATCAAGTCCCAAAGACAACCCAACACAAACCCACTCCACAGCTGTTTCAGCTGCTCAGCACATGGCCTGGACAGTCTTTGGACGAAGCATTTTGGAATCCAGCTCATAAAATAAAGTTGTCCTTCCCTACACTCCTTCAAAGTTCAACCTCCCACCAGGAACAACTTGCTACTGGTTCTAGGGGAAGCACAGACACAGCCCTCTAACATTTTCCTGGGACAGCAACACTGCAAGACAGGCTTCTAACGAAAAGCTGCGTTTAGACCTCTTACATCCAGACCTAGTAATAAATTCCACCCACACTTCATCTTCAAAGTATAACTGGCCCTACAAGTTTGTTTAGGCATTGAGAGAGAGATTTCCAGCCTGTCACAAAACCCCAAGTCAGATATAAATTAAGAAACAGCTAGTCTTTGGATACACGCCCATATGGGATGGTGATCGCTCTTTAAAGATTTTCATATGTCAAAAATTTGTGTTTTCACTATCGGAAAGGTGTTCCAGCAGAATTCTCAATAGCAAGTGCAACCCCCCAGCCCCATGTCCATGTTTAGTCATGAGTTTGCTATTCCAAGCTACATTATAATGGATTTTACAAAAATCGCTAGGGAATGGGATGAACACATTCATTGCCACAAGAAGGCGGCTGAGTTGGATATTGGGAAGAAATTAAATGTCCTCCATATTAGTAGAGTTGTTAGAGTTGCATCATCCATCTTTCATCAAACTCAATATTTTCCTGCCATGGGAACTTCGTAAGCCACTGGGCCTCTGACTCCGAAAAGCCATGCACCAGCCCCACCTGCATAGCTGGGATTTCTACCCCCTCCCTCGGGAACAGGCAGAGCACCGGGAACACCCTTTATTGAAAAGGCAGACGCAGCCGGGCTGCATTTCTATCGGGCTGCCGAATCCTCAGCCTGGGACACACAGCAGGACTGCAAAAGATTCCTTCCCAAAACAGCAGCAAAAGCTGTTTGCCATAGCAAGTTCCAAACAATGAGAAGAGCCCAAATTCACATCCTAGTGTTCACAACCAAAATCATACATGCTATCTGACCTACAATCCAGAAGTCAAAGCAGGTTTTCACAGGTCAGACTCAATTGACTCAGCATCGACAGACGGTAACTGCAGCAGGTGACCTGTAGAGTTTGATTTTGTTGCTGCTTTTGTTACAAACAGTGAAGAGGGGCTGAACAGCTCCAACTCAACAATCCACACCATAAATCCCAAACAGCTTCTTGAGCTTCCCAAATTCTATTTCTGCAGAAGGATACTGATAGCATCTCTCAAGAGTAAAACTCCGCTTTGTCATTTCCTAATTCTGATTTCATTGAGACACATATCCTGCTGTTTGGCAGAGCCAGATAAGAAGAGACCCGATCCCAGTGGTTTTGTAATCTGTCCATTCTTCTCCTACAGCTGTGTTCCTATCTTTACTCATTTTCTGTCAGAGGCTCAGGAAGACCAGCAGCTCTGTAACCGCAGCAGTTGCCAACGGTTATTCAGCCAACCAGAGGCTGATTTCTTAATTAGTGATCCCTGGAGTTCACAGAGAGAAAAAGTAGCTATGAGAAGGAGACAGCGTGGATGAGAAGGGGGGCGGCGGGAATGGGAATTAAACTTTGAAACCGAGACCAGTATACTATAAACCACCAAAAATCCTTTTAAAAATCTGGTGGGAAAATCAGAAATACACATTAAGCAACAATCTGTTTTACAGAACTTTAACAAGGGCTAACAGTTGAAGACACCTTGGCAGTATCTCAGTTACAACTTCTTAACACAGATATTCTCTTCTGACCATGTGCAGAGTCTGTTTTTTTCTAAAGGAAATCTGTCTGTAAGAAAACACAGCAACAGAAAGAGGTACTGTCAGATTCTCAAAAGCTACAGTTACCTTACTTCACTCTGGAAGACGCTGTTCTCCAGTAGCATTGTGCCTCCGCCCCTGCAGACAGCTTCTTCTGGTAACAGATGTTTAGTAAAAGTTCATCTTTTGTATACTCCCTCCACAGAACATTTCTGGAATGCTATCTGACATCTGCACTTACGGCTTAACACTCAGGAGAACGAATCATATTAGGAAAGCAATATATTTTCAGGAGCTGTTTTTGGTTTCTGTTTAGATTTCTATACTCACTGTCCCTAGAGAAAAGAATGGTTTAAGATTTCACGAGCTGACAGATGTGCAGTCTCCATTGTTTTTATTTATTTTACCTGGCTGCTGTGACATTATTTTCAAGAATAAGAATATATGAATGTGAGAAAACAGCAGTCTTGGCAAGGAAAAGTCAAGGTAGTTCTATGACTCCTTAAAATAAGTTTTTTAAGAGCTAACACAATTTTTAAGAGCCAGGTTTCTAAGAGCAGAGCGAGCTGCTAACATTTAGTACTGTGCCTTTAACAGAGTGAAGGGCTCCACTACTTGCCAGCTGTGCAGTTGATTTCACAAGCGTCTACAACTTATACCCGATGCCGGAGATTCAGAGAACAAAATAAAATCATTAAGAAGGAAATATTTGAGGCAAACTCTTAGAATGAGTACTGAAAATCAGAAACACATTTATTCACCGCATTTTACCCAACACATGCAGCACTGGACACATGTCTGTCTCGCACATCCTTTTTTAGATGCACGGAGGACTGGTAAGCTGAGGACAACATGACATCCAGTGTCCTTAACATGACATACAGTGTCCTTTGAGGACAAAACAGCAGAGAGGTACTGACTGGAGTGAACCAGAGGAGACTTTCCAGGAAGGAGAAGGAGAAAAGACATGTCAACTGAACTAGCAACTCAAAAAGAAAAGTTTAAACAAAAGAAAGTTTACACAAACTCTTAACGCTGGAGAATGAAACCTTCCACTCATCCCACAAGCAAGTACAGACAACATGCTTCAATCCTTCAGTCCTGGAGCAACCCAATAGACATATTTTCAGAGACAAGATTCAGCTTTGCCTGTCTGTTGAGGCTATCAACAATGGGGCAAAGGATGGTGGTGGTCTGGCTGCTACTGAATTCCCAGGCACTGGAAGCTGAACCAAGTGCTCCAACAGTCCAAGACGCCCAGCGTTATTTTCCAACCCAGACGCCCACCCAACAGCCACCATCACTTCACCTGACCAGATCCCTAAGGTTATGAAAGTTCACAAGAATGTCCCATTTACGGACAGTTATAAAGCCATTTCCTGATTTGTATGACATTACTCCAAAGAAATCAAACATACAGAGCTCTAATTATGATATTCTGCTGAGAGTTCACAGTGCCCCAGTTATTAACTGACACATTGTAAAGCTTCTTGTTGGCTTGGGGTCCAGAGACAAATCACCACTGCTATTGCTCCTAGAAGCCCTCGGGACAAAAGGAGAAAGGAACAATAAGACCCAAGAGTTTCTAGGGCTATAAAAAAGAGGAAAGGACTTATTTTGCTTAATTTGAAGCAACGGATTTTATTGGAATGACAATGACAGACTCAAGGTTGTCAAAAACAATTGCATTCAGAAGCAATCACTGGAAGCAACCTTTAGTCCGTTCGCCAGGCTTGGCTAGATAATTATGTCATGAACTTGTTCTTGTATCCAGTGTCTCCCAGGCCACGGTCCTTGAGCACAGTCAGCGATTATAATTTCTACTCACTCATTTTCTATTATTTTCACTTTTATTTCATGTAAAGAATAAAGCAAAATTCTTCCTTAAAAAGGATAGATCTGTTACATCTTACAATATGGTGCTACACAAAATACGCAAAGGTGGGGATCAAACCTCTCTCTGTCCAACAAGTTTTACTCCAAGCCCATTATTTACTGTTCCATGATCTCTCATTCAAAAAAAAAAAAAAAAAAAAAGCCCAGTCACTAACTTTCCCAGTCACTACCCTTCAACACCCGTGAGCCCCTCCCATGAGGAATGAAAATCCCAGTTCTTTTTGCCCTGCCTGGTTTTAGTCACACAAACTAAAGTCAACTTGGCACTAAAAATGCAAAGCTGCCCTGCAGCAAAGGATAACTCACAGCAGCATTACCTTCAATGCACTGGCTTACTCTTAATTTGGTCTGAACGGGAACGTGGGGGGAGTGTCAGCAAAGACAAAAATACGCAGATGACAAATTTGCTTATTAACCACATTGAATAAGAGATGTATTAAAAAAATGTAAGGAGGGAGGGGGGATGAAAAGCAGGATGTGAAAGAAGCAGGAGCTGGAACAGCATGGCTAATGTCAACCATGAAATGCAGCCCCTGCTGGGACATCTGACAGGCAGAAGAGGCAGGATTTTTAACGTTAACTACTTGATCGCTCTGCTTCCAAATGCATCTAATAGCACACGAGGAACAGGATTTCCATTTACCCTACAGGTAATTTGTATAAGCTAGGGACCTGAAAGCATTGAAAACTTTTGTTTTCTTCACTCAAAGCTGATCAGGACACCCTGTGCAAGGGTCATCACAAAATAAGCAAAACACCAAAGAGCTCCTAACAATGCTCCAGCTGCACATTCACACACACCTTTATTTCAAATGCTCAAAGCCCTTTGGAAGACACATTCTGTCCCATTTCAGGATTAGTTTCTAGTACCACTGCAGCCAGCGAGGATTTTTGCCTAGGCTGAAATAAGGAACTTGTCGAGCATGTCTACAAGCATTGCACTTGCTCAACAGTCTCTAATGACTAAGTGTTCCCACACTTCCCTGTGA
This sequence comes from Syrrhaptes paradoxus, assembly GCA_013400615.1. Lineage (NCBI taxonomy): Eukaryota > Metazoa > Chordata > Aves > Pterocliformes > Pteroclidae > Syrrhaptes > Syrrhaptes paradoxus. The sequence continues at coordinate 61,405 of VZTO01024995.1, read as the reverse complement.
CATCAGAAATCCAACCTCTCCCTTGAATTCAACAGTTTAACTGGCACTTCTGGTTAGAAACAACACGGTTGGTGCAGAGATTCCTAAATATTCATGTTTTCTGCAGCATTCGTATCTTGCCATCACGTCCTACCACTGTGCAGAGTTATTCCTCAGCAAGAGCAAAGTGTAATTAGCATCAGACACTTCTTTGCATATTCTTTTTCAAATAAAGAAAAAGTTTGTCATGCATCCGTACTCCCTCCTCATCTCTGTACCAGGCAATTCTCCAGGCTCACTTAGTTTTGTTCCATTTACTGAACCTTTTTTTCAATTTGTGCCTATAAATTACAACTGGAAATAAACATATTTAACAAGCAGCCCCAAAAAAGTCTTGCAAATCCACTCTTTTAGTAGTTCCATTCTGTCTGCATTGGTGAATTATTTGTATTTATTTATATAATTTTAAGAATTCAATCACAACAGTAAATTCAATGGAAAACATTACGTGGGTACAAACAGAACAATCTCTGAAGCTGGTCATTGCAAAGAACTTCAACAAGTGCCAAAAAGCAAAGGGCAGGGAGGGGGAAAGAGCCTCTCTGCAACTCAGCAAAACAAAAGGAAAGAGAGATCTGATAAGGTATCACGCATTTGCACTGCTATACTTCTGTAAGTGCAAACTCTCCACGTTCACGCTCATCTGCAGCAAGCTAGAGTTTTACTCTGATTTAGAACATTTCACAAATCAGAACTGAAATCCCAAAATAAAAGCCCGTATTTACAAGTTTCCTAGGCATGTAATTCTAACATGTTTAGAGTCTCCTCCAAAGGCACAACTCATGCGCATAAATTAACCTAGGCACAAGTTGAACTGGTTGGAATATCAGGGACTCGATCACTTACTCAAGGTCAAATACAGAGTATCTGGAAGAGGGAAAACTGAACTCAAACCTCAAATCCCCAACCAGAGCCACAACCCACATAGCCATTCTTTTCACATTCCAGAGGGAAGGCAGAGAGAAGTTATTTAAATATCACAGGTTTCAGACAGGATTTAACTCCATTCCTTCCTGCTTTGAGACAACTTTGAGACAGCTGATTCACCTGCAGCATCGAAAGCCCTCTGCCTGCAGGAGACACACACACAGCCCCCATCCAAATCAGAAATCCTCACGCTCATTAGGCATGGTCTTCACTGGTTGTATGATCCTCACTTCACCTGCTTGATAAAAAAAGAGCCAGAGTATTTTTCAAAAAGGAAATGCCATCTTCTTCAGAAACGATGGAACAGGTAAAAGTAAACCCAGGAACTAAATGATCCAAAGCAAGTCCATGGCACAAGGGGAAGGGGTTCTCTTATTATCCTCAAGTGTTTCACTCCAGTAACTGCGTGGAGTGTATCATGTTTTGTGTGCTTTGAATATCCTCCCAAATTATTTTCATTCTTTTTCTTACCAAGGCCACTGAAATAACCAAAAATGATGGCTATTCCCTCAGTTACTTACATTTCACATGGAAATAAGCCACAACAGAATCATGGGGCAAATATTGAGGTTGTTCCTTCCTCAAGCACTGTAAATTCCTCTGTATTTGCTCAGCAGCTTGTCTCAGCTGATTAACCTCTACAGCAGAAATTGGAGGACAAGCCTCCAGTAGTCTTCTCTGAAAACTGGGACCACAAAGCAGCATCAGCAAGGTCACCAGTGACATCCTCCTCCTTCCCCAACACGCTCATTAAACCATGAGTTGGTGCTTAATTAATTTAGGCAATGGCATTCTAAAGGCAGGCCAATCTGAATGTCCTTTGCTAAAAAGCAAGCAGTAATCAGATGGAGAAAGCACAGCCTATACGTATGATGTAGACTTAAAATCCTCTCTCAGCTCTGATGCTGAAAGGGAGTTGAAGGCTGACAGAAGATCCAGTGAACTGTGAGCCCACACCACACCCCCACTGCTCACCCATCCCCGTTAGTGGAGCTGACAGGAGAAAGCTGTTTCGAGCATGGATGTAATTTTTCCTTACGTCAGCACAACAGAAGACTGTACCTCGGAAGCAGCATTTTCAGGATCCAGGTCACTGATCTCTATTGATTCTAAAACCCAGCTCCAAAGGGCCAGCTGCGATGAACTAGCCACTCAAAGGGATCTCCTCAGGAGATAGCTGGACGCAGCTCTTAGATTTGCAGGTTGTCTGAAGAGCAGACACGACCTCTTCATGTTTTCCTCCAGAAGAGGATGATCTATCTGCCAACTTTTGGAGGGTGTGTAAGGAAAGGAATTTTCTTTTTTGTGTACTCTGAAAGTAAGAGAGGGTCAGAAAACAGTGGGAGCTGCCATGAACCCAGAGAGGGAAAAAAAAAAAATTAGATGTTACTATCAACAGCTGCTGCTTCTTGAGAATACCTCTTCTGAATTTGCCTTTTTTAACACATTGATTTTTAGGCCAACTAAAATCGTGATGAGAAAATAGCTTCCAAAATACTTTAACTGGCAATTGATGGACTACATCTAACACATAGAAGACTTCAGAACATTTGAAGCTAACGCGAGTCTCTGTATCATGGCACTGTAGCACACAGAAGTGAAGGATAAGCACGGCAAGACTGCGTGCATATAGCACATCTTGCAGAATTCTTAACAAATAGCTGCACTTAGACTGAATTTACGTGTGTTTTTCTCATTAGCTGCATGTAGAGGGATTTCAAAATGCTGGCTACTGAAGGCCACTGGCATTTACTCCAGACTGCCAGAGAAAAGGATTCATCTGCAGATCACACAAGTGTCCCTTGCAGGACTATCTTAATCACTGTCATGCAAAGCAGACATTTAGCAAAACATGAGGCACCTGTTTTCTTTATAAAGAAAATAGCCAAAGAAAAGCTACTGTACAGCTTGTGTGTGTATTCTTAAACCAAAAGAAGTCTACCTGAGCACGGAAAAAAAAGAAAAACAAAACCGTGCATATACTATGTGGAGGTGTTCATTAAATGAACAGTAGTAAACTTGTTTTTCTAACTTGTCCCACTGCAGATCACTAGCCACAGGAAGCAGACCAAACCTGATGTATCCCTTCAGCGTGTTTTCATAGCATTAGCTTTTAATAAATATAACATACTCCACCCTCAGAGCAGAGCAGTCCTCAGGTTCCAGGAGAAAAAGTGGTTGTTTTAAATATTTAGATTACATTACAGTTGGGACATTAAAATAAGCAGTGACTTGTACTGTAGACAGCTATCAGAATCAGCTTGGTAAAATATGTGTAAGCTAACCTAGTGTGGTTACGAAGTACGAGCTTTGAGGTCTATTCGGCCGGTGTTCTTATACATGTTTTTATTCTTTGTACTACAATAGTGCTTTCTGATGCCAGCAAACAGAAAAGCACCACAGTGCTAGATGCTGTATAAACATCAGTGGCAAGACGCACAGTCTCCAGAAAGTTTATAAATTGCAATAGAGAAAATGGGAGAAAGTGAGGAGAAATAAAGGCAAGCAGCTAACACAGGCCTCGATTCAGAACTACACTTCATGTGTCTTAAGTACTTTGCTAAATCCAAGCCCAATCTGTGGCTGAATACAATTATTTTCTATTTCTCAAGTCTCGATTCAGTGCTTTAACTATGCAACTATGTTTTCCTCCACTAAGTAACAGCACGCTGACTTTCTGCAGGCATTAATGAAATCTCCCATCCAGTCTTCAGAACCCTCTTTCCCCCTGAAGGCCTGTATGTGGTTGCTGTTGATCCAGATACTCAGGCCTAGGACCTGCTCTTAGTAATCCCTATTTTCAGAATATTATTCCAGATTTATTTGATTGAATCAAGCTGAAACTGAGCCTTCACTTTTGAGCTCCTCCACCAACAGCAGCCCGAGACTTCTGCAACGTTGACAGCACTTAAGTGTGAGACAAACCATGCTGAGTGGAGTGAAAGCTGGAGAACCATGACCGACCCACTGAACTGTACAGTCACCATCCTCAGTTTTATTACCTGCCTCAGAGAACTAATAAAAATCCAAGCACCTTCTCAACTCAATCTACTCAACCACCTGTGGGTTTTTTTTGAGGAAACCCTTCATTAAAAATCATTCTCCTCCCACTGCGCTCACTGCAAGTTACACATTTGAACCTGTATTGTCCATGTGACAGAACAGCTGGAAACCGGCTCAAACTTCAGTGCACTTCGGAGAAAGGCTCTTAGTGACTTCACCAGGCTTTGGATCAGTCCCAAACAGAGCTTCAGTGCTGCACAGAACCTGCTTTAGCCTCCCAAAGCAAAGCTGGCAGCCGCAGAAGAGAAGGGTCATGAATCTCAGCCGTGGCTGCAACATGCCTCGCGTTCACTTTCCTGCTCAGCCATGCTTGTTTACATCCCAGAACAGCTGTCCCCAGGTGACCTGAAGACAACTTTGACTGTTAAGCAATCGTTCCTTTTTAGCCTACAGACAGGCAAACCTGGCCAAAAACGGTACAGGATTTTCAAAATCTTTAAAAGAAACCCATTTGTTGCGCCATCTGTTCAACCACGCTCGCTGTTCAAAAAGATATTTTCAGTAAACACACCACAAGCATTTGCAAAGATCTATACGGCAAATTCTGTGACTGCATTACCAGCTGAAGCCCAACCCTTATTAACCTTGTGTCCAAGTAAACTGCTGTCTTTTTCTCAGTCTAACTGTATCTCAGACCTCTGAATATCTACTAACTGATGAAGCAGCCCAAGATAACAGTGAAAATAGAGAGGGTTAACCATGAAAGGACACAAATCTTCAGGTAACCTACTTTCCTTAGTTCTACCCTCTTGGAACTACTTCCTCACTCATCTGCCCTCTTAAAAACCCCCTGTTCCCTCTATAACACTGAGGGTAAAGAGACCAAACAGGAGGAGACAGAAACATGGTAGCTGCCTCAACATCCCCTCGCCTAGTTCTGATCTGTACAGACTCACTCTGTGGGAACCAAGCCTTGCCACAGAGCTGCAAAGATCATTTTCCTAAACTGTTATTTTTAGCACATGCCCGCTCTGCACAGCTCTACCAGCTCCACAGTTACTAAAGCAAATACAAATCACTTGCCTTCATTTTATTCTGTTTCAAAAAAGACAAACTCCTACCTGTAACTGACCTATATCAGCCTCTGTCACCTGCTTGTTCAGTTTTCAAACAAGTATGGAGGTTGGCATCCTTTCATGCTGCTCTTTAGTCTTGAGAGGATCTCCTTAAAAACACCAGCAAAAATACCTCATTAAAATCTTTGTTGCAATAAAACCAACCCCAAACTATGCTGTTAAGGCAGAATCCTACCTGCAAGGCCCTTTTGTCCAGAATGCCGCCTTATCCCTGAACAGGCACAAAAACCGTTTTCCAAACACAGAACACAGCCCAAAAACTTTCTCTTGAATTTGTCTAGCTCAGAGTCTAGAACTCTGTGACATCTGACAGACAGGCAAAAATAAGGCTTCCATATTTCTGTCCAATATTCCTTTGCTTGCTGGATTTTCATAACGGCTTGCCTAATTACATTTAATGAGTGTGGAATTCCGTGAACATACCACACAAATGAACTGTTTTCCGAATTATGTATGTCCCATGTCCAAATGGCACTTTAAGCATCAGTTGTCTAAGCCTCATTGATAAACAGGTAACTCTTACTTTCATTTGTCCCCATTAAAAATATTTTGAGGGTCTTTTTTTAAATATCTTGTCTCTTTCCCAACTATGAAATTATTCTGCATCTCCATAGCTAGACATTTCTCAGTTAGGGCTCATGTTTCTCAGTTAGGACTACTCCTAGGGTCAGGGTGAAAACAGAGATGCTACATTGCCTCCATGAGACAAAAACCAGTGCTTCCTACATTCCTCTTCTACCAAAAATTGCTCCATTCAACTCATAATCCCAATCCCAAACTGGATTCCTACTGCTTGAAATCGCAATTGCTTGCCAGTTTTCAACACTCCAAGTACCAAGAAAATCAATTTCTGCACAAGAAAGAGCTGCACCTTAAAGTAGTTTCAAAGGAAGTTCTTTTGCTGATACCAAAGGAATGCCTCAAAAGCCACTCCTCAAAGTACTCCCTAAAGAAGTATAATCAAAAGAGTATTAGTTCACACAATGGAAAAAATGAGGACTTGAACCTCACCCAGAAGGATGTCAGAATAGACGTACTCTGGTATTCGATGGATAAAGATTGCAGAGCCCGAGATCAGCTTGCTCTACTGACAGACACCACCGGCAGCTCCTGCCCCCGTGACACGCTGCCTGAACAGAGCAAAGGCAGCCAGCCCAACGCAAGAGAGAGCGTGTTATCAATCTGAGCCTTTGTACAGACCACAGATTTGACATGGTACAGATCTTCCTCTGAATGTCTCCTGCTGTAATGTCACAGCACAGCTCCCTGTACTGACCAGAGATGGACAGCAGCAGAGTCTCAAAGCAGGTTATTGTACAGCAAAATCAAAACACGTAACCTAGGGGAATGCCTGGATCATATAAATTTACGATTTTTATTTTTAGAAGCCAGTGATAGTGTTTTACAATAAAAGCTCTGGAAAGATCAATTATTTAAGAGCAGACACCTGTGGGTTCCTCTTACAGGATCTGACACACAGATTCATTATGAATCATTTGCATCCAGCACAGTTTATGCTGCTGTCAGAGGTTGAGTCGTGAGAGCCCAGGCTTCACAAACTACAGCTTTACTTTTAGACTAATTCATTGTCATTTTTGCATCACCAAGAATAAAAATAACCCTGCGCTATGTGTTACTGCAAGGATGTGTGTAGCTGTAACCTTACAATCAACAATTCCAGTGATCGGAAGTGACCTCTGAGCTCTTCCCCTGAGAGTTGCTGTAAGCAGCTGAGACAGCTGATGACACAGCTCCTTGCCTATAAAACACCCATCACAAACAGCATGTTTTCTAAATTTCATTGCTGGTGGACACTATCACATTAACAAGTCTGATCCTGTAATGTCCCTGCTTGATTTCTCACCGACTAGAATAGAAGCTACAAAGCACTTCCAAGGGTTGAGTCTTAAAGTCAGAACACAGTCAGACATCCTGCATCTTAAAACCAAAATCATACCTACAGATGGAGTCAGGACAACGTCCTGGGCTTGCAGAATACAGACAAATCCGTCCCATCAAGAGTTAGTGCAGAAGTCACCGTTTGAGAATCAAGTGGCACAGGGAAAAGTGGTTTTATGTCAGAATAACGCTGCCAGGAAAATCAAGATGAAGATTCCACACTGTATCTATTTTCCACAGCTTTACTGAAAGCACATTAAGACTGCAAGGCAGAGTACTAAATTAAGCTGCAACCAAAGTTCAGAAGGAAACACACCGCTCCTATACCTTTCTTCCCTGCACCTTCCAAGACTGAAAGCAGGCTGGTAACTCAGCACAGGTGCACAAAACACGTAACTGCTTAATTCCATAACAGCTTTGTATGGCTCCATATCCCAAACCCAACACCATTCCAACCCGTAGCAACTCTGTCTTTCATGGCTGGAAACAACTCAACACATGCGCTGTTCCTGAACACAATTATTTATTACATTATTTCAGGATCCAGGAAAGGCCGTGCCTTAATTACAACAACATGTGCAGTATTGCGAAGTCAGTTCCCGATCACTGGCTTCTCGAGGAGGCTCCACTTCTCCAGGAAAACATTTGCTTTCTTAACGCAAGAAGTACTTTTCACTCCACGCTGGGATTTACAAACCACCCTGCCAAGGGCAGTCACCATGCCAAATCACAGCTCCGCATGGCCACGGAGCAGCAATGCGAAGAACAGAAGACTGGAACGGCAGAACACTGCATTTAAAACCAAAATGTTACTGTAGCTGAAGCCTTAAGTACCACTTACAGAACACAGAGAAAATAAATTCTTTGGAGGGCATTTTCAGGCCCATAAGGTAGAAATTAGACACACAATTTTGTTATGGTTAGTGGCAACTGCATCTATAATTACCTATTCGCAACGACAATTAAAAGAAGTCAGTCTGAAGACAAGATGATGACAAAAAGCCTGTATTTACTATTAACGCTTGCTAAGACAGCCAGGATTTATATGGATCTTCTAATTCCCTCTTTTTTGCAAGCATTTAGGATTCAGAGAGGAACAAAAATTTGGTTGACAAACAAAACAAAAGCAAACAAAAATCCGACTGACAGCTTGTTGGCTCGCAAGAGTCACTATCTATAGGGTTACTGCTGGCTGTCTCGAGACAATGAATCGCCACCCTCATGCGTTCAGTAATTACATTTGACACCATTGTTTAAAGGAGACAGAATTTATAGGTCCTAATCCTCATCATCCACTTGCAGCCCTTCATCTTCCATCATCTCCATTTCTAAGACAATGCAAGAGGAACAATTCTCACCCCAGTTTCAAGACTTAACAAGAGCATCCACCACAGGGTTTATGTTACTAAATGTTACCTGGTCAAAGATCAAGAACAGCCCAAAGGTGTTAGATATCCGAGATCTTCCTCATGTAATGTCTCAGCACAGTTTATGTTTTCTAGGACTCAATCTCTTTAGCAGTGGGAATCAATGCATCAGCTGTCTCAACAAACCCAGCATCTCTTATTGAGGCTGCACCACAAAAACCGACAGCTCAATTTATATGACAACAGCAGGGCACTTGTGCCTGTCACTTGAGGGTGAAGGAGGAAAATTTATGAATAGAAAAATTCAAAGGCCTTATTTTGAAAACAAACAGTTTGTATGGTTGTTTCCCCCCAAAAATGTTTTCACAATCCAGAAAAACAAGAAGTCAATACATGAACACTCCTGCAGTAACACGCCAATACTAACAACTCGCCACATAAGAAATACGTGTCAACAAACAACATCCACATTCCAGCACGGATAAAAACACAATTAACATTAAAGGCTTCAGGTCTCATGGATAAGAAAGAAGCTAGGCAATATATAAAAGGATGCTTAGGATGATATATCTCAATAAACATAAAATTCACACCTCAACCACAGCGTTATTTTAGAGCCAGGTCCATAGTTTCCCACAAACCTGCTCTCTTTTCTACTGGCAAGGCATTTAAATACGTAAAACTGTCTTGCCAGCGACAGATGTGAGTACAAAGAGAAGTGATTTGCTACAAAGGGATTAATACATTTTGAAAGTTACTGTCTGGCAAACTGTCAAACGGGATTTTTATTGGTTTATTTTATCATGCCTGTAAATAAACCCGGTGGCATGCAACCCACATTTGTGTGTGGAGATGAGAACGATGTCAAATATCTCCGAGCTCCAGTCCAAAATCTGGCCTGCACCGTCCCAAAGGTCGTTTCAAAGCCCAGCCCTCGTCTCCTCCCGCTCTCCTGGCCGGCAGAACACATCAGCAGTGGTGACAAGGGGCCGTTTCGACCACTGACCCCTCCACACCCACCGTCCGACAGACCCCGAAGAACCCCCAGATCTCCCACCGGCACCCCTGCGCTTGCACAGGGCTTCACCGCTCAGCACAGCCGCAGCCCGGCTCCCCCGGCCCCTCACAAACCCCCGCCCTGCCCAAGCGCTCCTGCCACGAGCCTCGCGGCCTGGCCCCGACACGGTGACAGCTCCGGCCGGTCCCCCCCGCACGGTGTCAGGGCGGGCGCGGAGCTGCGGGCGGTCACCGAGCCACAAGCCGAGCGGCCTCCGGGGCTGTCAGCTCCCGGGGCGGGGGGTCCGCAGGGGTCCCGCCGGCGGGGTGAGGGCGGCGGCGGCGGCAGCAGCGCCGACCCCCGCTCCCGGCGCTGACCGGGCCGTGCCGCCATGTT
>VZTO01024995.1:0-50714 GCA_013400615.1 Syrrhaptes paradoxus | reverse complement strand
GGCGGGCGGGCAGCGGGGGCGCGGGGCGCCGGGCCGGGCCAGCCGCCCTCCTCCCGCCAGCGCCGCTCTACCCGCAGGATAGCCGCGCTCCCGCACACTGCCCCCTGCCGGCGCGGCGGCACCACAGCCAGGCACGCTACAGCCCGCCTCACCACAGCCTGCCAGCACCACAGTCCTCACCACAGCCTGACCCCACCACAGCCCGCCTCACCACAGCCCGGCCCCACCACAGTCCTCACCACAGCCCGGGCTCACCACAGCCTGCCAGCACCACAGTCCTCACCACAGCCTGACCCCACCACAGCCCGGCCCCACCACAGCCCGCCGCACCACAGCCCGGCCTCACCACAGCCTGCCAGCACCACAGTCCGAGTTTACCACAGCCCGGCCTCACCACAGTCCTCACCACAGCCCGACCGCACCACAGCCCCGACACACCACAGCCCGAGTTTACCACAGCCCGGTCTCACCACAGCCTGCCAGCACCACAGTCCGAGTTTACCACAGCCCGGCCTCACCACAGCCCCCCCCACAGCCCGACCGCACCACAGTCCTCACCACAGCCCGACTGCACCACAGCCCCACCGCACCACAGCCCGGCCCCACCACAGTCCAAGTTTACCACAGCCCTACCACACCACAGCCCGGCCTCACCACAGCCCTCACCACAGCCCTCTACCCATGTCATGGTTAATCCACAAGAAGATTTAACAATATCGAGAAACCAAACCATGATGAACGATCTGCTGTCATTTCTGGTATAAAGAAACAATTACAAAATCCCCTCCTCTGAGGTTCTCCATCTCCCGTGGTTTGCCCATCTGCCGGCACTCACACCCCCGCTACACTCGAGCGCTTGCGTGACCATAAACAGCAAGGTACAGGTCTGGCCTTTGTCCTCACCCCGTCACCAGCGATTTGCTGCTCTTGGTATGGAAAGTGTGCCACGAGTCCGTCAGTGCCACCACACACAAGAATCTCTGAGTGAGAACGGGGAAGGCTTCCCTTGGCTGGACTGTGAGATAACTCTAGTGCGAGCTGTATTTTCTGAGATACTGAGCTTTGTGTAGTTTTTGCAGTAGGCAAGTCAGGCAAAATATTAACATCCAACCCTCTGGTCTCTTCAGTTTGTACTTAACGACCTCCTGAATTCCTCAGAGACCCGAGTGGTGTCCACACAAAGTCCAAATCCGCAGCAAGCTCTGTTCTTGCTCTGTTAGCTTTGCTTTTACTTTTGACAACTGAAAACATAATGAGTTGTATAATTGTCAGACGACTACCTTGGAACAGACATAAGACTGGATCCGTGACTCACAAAACGCTTCCTGTGTCCCCATCAAGCACAGAAGAGAGGAGATAACCCACTTTCATCGTCCAACCACAAGCTAATCCCATTAAAGAGAGGACACAGGAACGCAGAACACACCCCTTAGCAAACCCCTGCTCCATCAGGGCTCATATCTTCCCTCTTGCAGAGTTCGGGCCATAACACATCAGTGGAAAACAAACATAAGGCATAAAATCTCTTGCTATCAGTGCTGTGCTCTCACAGACAGAGCAAATAGCCTTGCTGACCCCTGCAGGGAGCAGATAGTGTCCTGAGGCTCACCCTTCACTTCTACAGCAGTGCACTTCATTACCACACCGAGAATAAGCAAGCCCTTTCAAAAGCCATCCTTTGAATTGTAGCGATGGCTGCTGCTTGTCTCAGTGAATTCAAAAAGCTCATCGCACTTTGGGCGCTTAGCAAATAAATATTTGTTTAAAGAAGTATTTTCTCCAAAATCACCGTTGTTTAAAAATAAAAGGAGAAATGGATTTTTGTCTTCTACCGTTGAAGGGATGAATGAACCACACAGGAACTGTCAGCCAGCCTACTCCTCCTCTCCAGAGATCCCAAGTTTCCTCGTGTAAACACTGAGCACTATGTGAAGACTTTCAGCACATTCAGAAAAGCAGTTTATGGAGCTACTCTTCATCTCTGGGGCAGAGAATCCATCTCATTCTACCGACTCACACTGGCAAAATTAGCACCAATGCAGAACAAGAACTAAACGGGGAAGCGATCCTAAAAGAGAAAGAGAAAGATATAACTGCAACCAGTTGTGCTTGTGCTTGAAATTCAGATGCTGTAGGCTGGCTTGAAGCCGGTACATGTCAGCAGGATGCAATCCAAATCAGTTTGTACTACTCATGGATCTGGTCTAAGATCTTCAGATTTTATTTTGCTTTTATTCTTCCTCTCTAAGCAGCGGACCTTGGGCACAGTGAGGTCACGGCAGAACTCAGTCCTGATAGTTGACAAGAAAATAGAGACATCAAACACTAGAGGGAGGCAAAAGACTCACAGTCCAGCCATCTGCTCCAGTCTCCTGGGCAAAGCTCCCCAGGGCTTTCATTGTGCTGGATTCAAATACAAATAAACCTGGGGGGAAATGACAGTTTTCAGTTTCCAAAAACCCTCTTAATTGAGGAATGTGTGTTACAGGAGGATATTGCCCTACAGGTCTGTAGAAATGTGTACTTAGTATGGGAGGGGAAAGGAGAAGAGAGGACAACATCCATGTGGGTACTCCCCAGGGACTGCTAAAAAGAGATCAGAAGAAATTGTCTTCAGAGCAGCTGATCTGCAGAGGCCCACATACACATTTAAAAACTTGACCTCTAGCAAACAATGGAGTTTTTTGCTTAGGAATGTCTATTCTGATCTTTAGCCTTCTCCTCTCAGGTCCCAGTATTTCTTTTTCCCCTCAGAAATTTGTTAGTGACTAGCAAGTCCCTCTCCACTGGTAAGTGTCCCAGAAAGGGGACAATCTGGACTTCATTTCAGAAAAGTCGAAGACAATGAAAATATTTAAATTTCAGTGGTCTGCAAAGCAGGCCCTGTGGTTGCTAAATTAGCTTTTGCTTGTTCTCAGCTGCTTTCCTGGAAAATCAGACCCATTGCCTACAGGGACAGAGAAAAGTAACAAGATGCCCCAGCAACAAATAACCAACAGTGCCAGGGCTGGAGTCTGCCAGCAGAAAGCAGCAGGGCTCGCAGCATTAATGACATCCAGCACTAGCTAAGGCCATGCAGCAAGACCTCACTCTTCAAGATAATTGTGTAATTGCAGCCGCCTTTGCTGCAGGTTCCCCCATGTGTAGGGAAAGAAAAAAAAAAGCAAAAAAAAAAGCCACACTGGGTTCCAGAGGAAACCAGGCAATTTGTACATGCGTAGTGTCAGGCAAGTACAAACAAGCAGGCCAGCAAACCCGGCATTTGTATTTTTGAAGCCCTCAAAAAAAACTCCACTGAAGATCTCTATTCCCCCAAAGAATAAATACATAAATCCAATCCAACATGTGTCACCTCAGTCCAGCAAAATGGTGGTATCTCTGGCTCCCAACATCAACAGTATAATTTTTTTTTCCCTAGCATGGTGCTCTAGTTTGCCTGTGGCATTTAAGAAAAAAAAAAAAAAAGGTAAGTTTAAATCTTAGAAAAATGCTGTTGAGTCACATGTTCCCAGTGGGACTGGCACCAGCTCCAGAATGATCTCACTTTGCCTAAAGTATGTTTTTTTCAGTAGTTTTCATTTGGCTTCTCCTTCCCATAAAGAATCTCACAAGTTATAGCAGTGGCTGACCAGTAAAGTCCCACAACAGTACCAGGAAGGGTACTTCGGATGAGATCTTTATTGTACACGGCCCCCGGCTCCACCTGCTCAAGAACCCATCATTCCTTCTCAGCAGAGCCCAGTGAGAAGGAACTACTCCCCATCCACTTCTCACCCTGTTCAACTCCCAACACTTTTAACCTGGGTTGTTTGGGTTTTATTTTTTTTTTTTCCCCTCGGGTTAGCTGAGAAAGCACAAGCAGCTATCACAGGGCAATTCACCCCAGCCAAGAAGTGGTATGAAATGGCAGGAGACTGGCTGGAGTATGATTTCTAACCAGGTAAAGAGAAGATAATGCTCTCACCAGAGCTAGACAAGCTGGTCAATAATCTTAGTTTCACACCCTGCTTTGATCCTTCAAATTCTTGCACCTGCACTGTCCATCCAAGCAGCAATACAAGCTGTTTCCATCAGTGTCCCTGGAAGAACTCTGTCACACCAGCTGGGATACTACTCAGAGTGGAAGCCCTCCAAGAGCAGAATGTGCAGCAGGAACTTTTCAAGGTGTTAGTTCTGCAAGGAAAAGAGGAATTTGGGCTAGGAGTGAAGTTATAAAACTGTGCAGTTAACTACTCCAGCAGGATATGTTATCTTCCCTCCTGGACCTGCAGAATTAGGTACTATGAAGGAGCTGCCAGCCTTCATATCTCTGATAGATGGTTTGAACTCAATCTACAGCTAGAGATCTGTTCATTACACAACACTCTTGGAGAGCTAAAATTTATCTGTGGGCCCCATGACCAAGTCAAATGATGATGTCCCATGTGGAAACCATACTGAAACACTGGAATAACTTACTGCATCCAACCTGCACTTTGTCAAGCACTTGAGGATGCTCCGAGATGAAAGACACTGCACAGCTATTGGGAAGAATTAGCTAATGCTGGCTAACAGCCTAGATAGCATCTCCAAAGAGCCAGAAATAAAATCCACCTTAACTTGACACTCTGTTATATTCCCCTTTATTTCTTAAATGTTAGGAGAGTTATACAACAATGATAAATAGTAAAAGTTCAGTAACAATAATNATATTTTTATTTTAACTAACTGTACATAAAATACACATCTCAGGAAACAGAGACGACTACAATGAGGCAAAGCCTGCCAAGAGCCTGCAAAGTGACAGGTAAAGCAGCCGATCAAAGTGCAGCATTCTGCTACTACGGTGAGAACATTACTTTGAATAACTCAGGCAAAGCACATTTACCAAAGTGCTACACATTAAACATTTGTTTCTCCATGAGAGGCAAGTTACTGTCCCGTACTAGGGAAAGAAAGGCTGAGATGAGACACAGAGAGAGATAGGGCAGAGTGGGATCAGAAAACAGTGATCCTGCCCCCAGCCTAGTGGTTAATTGGAAGTCGAACCTTCTAATTTTCACGTGCAAGATCACCTACACAGACTTCATGCCAATGCAAAGACTGACAGAAGAAAAAGTGCATATGTAAAGGACCTAAAGGGCTTCTCAGCAGTATTTAAGGGCAAACAGCCTTTGATAATTCCTCTGTATTAGGAAATAAACAACCAAAACTCTTCAGTTTAGCATGCAGTTTTCTTTCTCTCCTTTTTTAACAGTCTGAAAACACAACCGGTTACCCAGCAGTCTTGCCTGGACCCCTTTCAGCCAGAATTTTAACATACTAAATTACAGGCTGCTTTTGCAAACCACTGTTCTGACCGTGAGTCCAATCACACACCATATGCCTCTCCTGAAGACAAAAGGGTCATAATCCCAACCTGGACTCCCATCTTGATCAGTCTAGGGTTATGCTGGCGTGTCTGACCATTACCCAATTTCAAACTAGTGATCAAAGCAAGGATGAGGAACTCATAAAGCTCTTCCTAGTGCTTGTTTCAGAGAACATATTAATTTTTTCCCCCCTTAAGCTATTTTGCAGACTAGAAGTCAAATAAAATATTTAAGTGCCTCTGGAGTGTATGAGTAACCCCACTTTGAGCTGGTGTCTGGATGAGCTGTGCTAAGCAATTTGAACTGGCAAGTAAAGATCTCCAACCTTTGACTCACAGACATGAAAGGGAGGGAGAAAGACATTAATGACAATTACTTGAGACTCTGCCACCCTGATGGAATAACCAGCGCAGCCCTATGCACCTGCAGGAATGCGCCTTGGGTTTCAATCAGGTCCAGCCGAAGGCAGCCTGAGGATGGCTGTCCGCTTTGGGGGAGGGCAGGCAAACAGGGACCCGGGCCCAAGGCAGACTCCTCTCTACCACTCACAGATCTGCCCAATCTGAGCATTTTTGTAGGGGTGAGTCTTAAGTGAAGATAAAGGTAGATAATCTAAAAGATAGGTAGATAAACTAAAAGATAAGGATCTGCCCAGCTGCAGCTGAGGAAGGCTTGCCTCCACCTCTACTCTTATATTCTATTATTAATCTTTTAAAATTTTAAGGCATTAAAAATAACAGTCCCCAATATATTTATTCTTTAACGTAGTTAACAGAGAGAAGTATAAATATCTATAAAAACTGACATGGTCCATTTTCCAGTCCTATAAGAAGTGTGCATCGAAGTACTGAAGTCCTAGCTTCTGAACAGACAATCCAGTTCCTGCTGGAACACAGGAGGCCTTGTCCACCGTGCTTTCGGCAGAGTGAAGGAGCTGAGCTCAGCTTCAGTGAAAGCAGCTGCAACCTGGCAACTGTCCCGACCAGTGTAGCATACCTCTGAGCTGGTCAGAGCCTTACTGAGCCCTGCCACACAACTGCAGAGATCCGTGGTGGTTGTGGGACGAGGGAGAGGGCGTCTGAAATGGGATTTAGATGTCTGAGAACATTGGCATCAGTCAGACAAGACGCTCAGGTTGTTAGGGACAGAAAGAAAGGGGCAGGTATGGGACTGGACATGGGTTGCTGCACTTGGGAGGCCCATGGCGTTGGACAGCTCTCAGACAGCTCTGGGCTATTCCAGCACATGTGCTCCTGCAGTGGGCAGCTTCACCCAGCCATGACAACACCTCTTCCCAGTTTGGCCAAATTGTGCCCCTGTTAACCAGCACTGACATGTTCCCAGATGAGTGGCGAGGGTGGCTAAAGCAGCAGCCAAGCCACGTACCATTCTAGGCAGCGGCTCACACTCCCAATCGTTTAGCTGGTAGACTGAGATGCTTTCCTTGGACCACAGCTACTTCATCACCTGCAAAGACCTCGGAATCCTCCAACTCCAGGAAGAAATCCAGGCTGAGATGCCAATTGCAAGCAAGGCTGAAACCATACCATCACCTCACATCCTCCCTCACCCTCACAGTAGTTCCACACAAGCTCCTCTTCACGCTTCGACCACCCACAACATCCCGGAGACCCTGCCCAGTTCCACTCAGACCCAAAGCCCCTGGGCAGTCCCTCCCTCTGCCATTCTCTCCAGACCACCAAAGAGTAGCTGGCAACCCTCAGCCACCTTCATCATTACACAACAAGAACACAAACCACCATCATCATGCTCACAACAGTAGGAAAAATCTTTTCTTCTGTGCCCCAAGGACCACGGGTGTGCTTGGTTTGGGAATTGTGCCACAGAATATCTCAAGCAGCCAGGGGAGCTGTGTAGCACTGTCAATATTCTCCGTCTTTCCTGATGCTTTTACTCGCCTGGATTACAACACTGAATTACCTCCAATTTTTGGACATCCCCATCTGACATACTGTTCATATGCAGAACTCCCCTTCAGCCCGCTGTCTCGGGGGAAACTCCCCAAAACAATGCCAAAACGCACAAGAATGGAACTTGTCTCCCTCCTCAACTCCCCTTCCGAGACCCTGACCCATGAAAATTCCTGACAGGCTATTCAGTGGAGCGTGGTGTTACTCTTGCTCATCATGGTCTGCCCATGAGAAGCTGTTTCCTTTAACCATCTGTCTCCCTGCGCTGTAATCGTACCTTTGGTTTGATGTGCACACAAGCTCTGTGTGGCCTGGATCCACCCAAGGACTGCAGGAAAATCACATTCCAGATTCCACACAGGAGTTTAGCCCTCTCCATAATATTTCTGGTTCTGATCTAACTGAGCCTGGTATTACAGCACTGTAACTCCATCAGCTTCAGCTGAAAGTGTCTGCTCATGCCAAATTTGTTTTGGTCTGCGCTGAAACAAAAACAAATCAACAAACATGCTTAGAGTGAGAAATACAGAGTCAGGCTTCCAGAGCTCTTTGGAGCTGATCCCAACCCTATCCTTGGTCATTTGTGCGCCCCCCTTTCCCCTGTAAAATGAGGATATTGACGGTTCCCCGTTCACAAAATGAGGTATTTACACTGTCCTTGGTGAAGGGCTGTACTTGTACTTCACCTGGAATATGTAAAGTGCTATGTGACAATACTGCTCCTCCTGATTTACACCAGCCTATGAGAGATGACAATCAGGCTTTCCTATTATTTATCTGATGAATACACTACATGGAAAAATGCCTGATATAATGATGGCTCAAGATTAGTGATGCAGGTTGGTTTATTTCAAGCAGTAACATCAAAGCAAAGGTCTGCTGATTCAGCTCATAAAAATCATTGATGCATAAAACCAACAATAATATCTAGAAAGAAAAGGGGAATTGAGGACTGGGATAACAGAGGAAGAAAAGGCAACCCAAACCCATCATAAGGGCATACAAGACAGATGGTCTAACTCTTTCAAGAAGCACTTGCAAATACCCTTGTGCTTAGTGGAGAGAAAGTCTACGTGAAAAAAAAAAAATCTATGGTAACTTAAGGGACATGATATTAAGAAAAGGCATCTCTTTTCCATCTATCTATCTTTGATTGAAGCTTCTGGTCCAGCCAGCAGCTTGGGAATGTCTTCATTTACAGTATTCCTTCCTGAAATCTGAAAGCAAATGGAAACGGAGGTCAGTACCTGAAGAGAGATGTCAAACAATCCAAAGCAGCACACTGTTACACGGACTATACAGTGACAAGTGACCATTTGCAGTCAACCGTGTCCCCAGTATCCTCTTCATACTGCCCACAGTGAGGTATACAGTGCATAAACTACTGCACAGACCACCTCTGCAGAATGTAGGCAAAAATATCATGAGAACTCCATCTAGAACAGGAGCTCTAAGGCAACCCAGCGACTCTCCAGACCATTCCCTTGCTGATATCACTTCAGTCACATTCATTAGATTCTAAATTCATATGAAAGGAATCGTGGAACTTAACAACTTCTTACAAGCACTGCTCGACTCTACAAACTGAGGCGTCATACTCAGGATTAATACTGGATAAATAAAAGGAGATTCAGCCCCTAGGGAGGGAGAGTTGTTTGCTTTTGTTGGATGAAGTAAGTGACTGCCCATTACCCATAAATTAATTCAACTCAAAACACTCTCTTCTGCACAGTGTTTTCTTCTCAAACACCATGCCAGGACATTTTTGAGATACATCTCCCTCTGAGGTTACAGTACAGAATGCACTATTCCAGCCCTGCAAGCCATTCTTTTTCCAATAAAGAAAAATGCTATTTGTGCCACGCCAAAAGTTTTTAAAAGCCTAATCACTACTTGCATCTTGTGGCTCCATGATGAAAGGATAGGAATGGATCTAGCTTCTCATTCCTGCTGCCATCTGTCATGGTGTTTATCATTCCTCCTGCAGCTGTGGCTTGGTCAGTTCACTGCTAAACTGTGTTCTTCCCTCCTCCAACCCACCCGAAAGTTCCTACAGCCACCAATTAGGGTGAAGCAGGTCATTATTACCTTTGTCTAAATCAATGTTCTTTGCTGGGAAGCTTCTGGCTTGCTCAGCCTTCTCCTTCAGGATGTTGTTTTTGTAATCTGTGGAAGGGAGGAGTATAATTCAGAGAGCCATTAGAACATTAAAAGAAAACAAGGCTTTACAGGCAAGCTGGACATGATTGGTCCTTCCTTGAAGTACTCTAGGCTAATTTTTTTCTCCACAGCACTCACTTTGAGCTAATTTTTATGTGCTGCAGAATGATGATATTCATATTGACAAATGCTTTTAGTTTCTTGGACAAGAGATTCTAGAGAACTGCCTTGCTGACCTTCTTCCCTACACAAACTGCTTAAATTTGAAGAATCCTCTCTCCCAGATGCTGTCTTGACCTCATTCCACAGTTTTGCACTCACTTGAATTTGGCTTTCAGGTGCATGTCAAAGAACCCCAAAACTCCAGGTGAAACAAAAGAAGTTGCACCTCATTACTGACCAGCCTCATCAATCAGCCTCTAATTAACCCCAAAAGTCAGGACTGCCCTCTCCTGCTTGCACTGACTTGGGGGCTGAGATTCTCAAAGTTGCCATTTAAAACCAGGAAGTTAATTCATTTCAAAATGGGCATCTAAATGCCATTAGCACATCCTCAGTTATAACGAGCTTTGACCTGGCTTGGGGAATGGTTGCTAGCTGATACATACCCAGCCTGATGTCTTCACTTCTGCACTGAGTCAGATCTGTTGTGTCGACTGTAAATTCTTTAAGATTTACATCCTTCCTGAAAAAGGAGTAAGAGTGAAAAATGGTTTTGTCACATCCTTTAATAACTGTCTCTTTTCACACTTTTTCACAATAGCTTTTCTAATGCTACTTCAGATGATTTAATCAACAGTGTTTATTTGCTACATATCTAGAGAAAAGTTGAAAAAAAAATCCATCGAAGATTTCATTCTCTATTAATCAACTTTAAATATAAACATAAAGCATAAAACATAAAGGAACCCAGCTACGCAACCTTGGCCCCATCTGACAGTAGGGTTTACGGTAGATCTGTGCATTACCCCTTTGCCTCTAACGCCTGATGACATCTCACAGACACGTCATCTGTGAATCAGTGCCCAAAGTACGATACACAATCACTATGCAAGTGTACATTCCTGGGAACATCACACTAGTTATGACTAGAGTGTAAAGCTGCAAAAGAATTGGTGGAAAGCAATGAATAAACTCTACCAAAGAGCCTTGGCTCTACATGGCCGTACTCATACTAACCAGATCTTCAGCTGGTTTAGGCTCTTAGAGCCCATAAATTCATTTTTATGTATTTTCATTCTAGATAACAACCCTGTAATTATACTTACTCTCCATATTTCTTCACGTTGTATTCATAACCTAAACAGGGGGAAGAAACAGAAAGAGCTGTGACAACACCACCTCGTACTCATTCACCATGCTCCTGCTGTGATGCTTACAACAATCACCTTCACAATCCCTCCAACACACAGGAACTCAGGAGTGTCCCACTGCCCCAGGGAGCTGTCCCCTCTGATGGCAGAGGATCTCCAGTTAGTCCAGACAGCCCCATTTTGTGTCGGGGCTAATCCCCTGACAGGTAAATAAGGATGAAGGTGGTACTGCAAAGGACACACCACAAGACAGACATTCCCTGGTATTTGCTTTCTGTGCGTGGAAGTCACCAGAAGATCTCTGTGTCCATTTATCTAATCACAGAGAGTCACCCAGCACAGGGAGCCCAGCAAGGACTCGGACATCTCAGTTCCTAAGGGATGCACGTGGGCCTTCTGCTCGAAATAAATTCCACTTGTAAAGAGCAACTACCTACCAGTTCTAATTTTCTTCTCCCTTACATCAGAGCAACTCAGCAAATCAAGGCTTGGAAATTTTTACACCCCGCTAACGAATCTCTCTTGGCATCAGCTCCTGCAAAGCCTCCCCGCTGCACGGGCTGCTGGTTTTCCAGAAGAGGATCGCTGCCTTCAGCATTGCGCTTTGCCGTCGTTATTTGCTGAATCAGCTCTCCTGATGCGAGACACCCCTATAAACACCACAGGGCCGGGCTTTTCTAGCACGTACCTCTCTGTCGGCGCTTGCGGGTGATGAGGACAACAATGATGAGGAGGACAATGAAGAGCAGCAGAGTCGCCAGGATGTAGCCCAGCTGCTGGAAGAAGTGCACCCGGCCCTCAGGGATGATGACATTTATCACATTGTGTCCCCGGACAACATTTGGATCTGATGGCAGAGGAAAAGGAAAACAGGATGATCATTTTAACTGGCATCCAAAGCAAAGCATGTTCACACATGACCCGAAAAGCATGTTCAGTGAGAAACTCTTCTGAACTTCATGAAATAAAGGGCAAACAGCTGTCAAAGGTACAACATCTGGCACCTTTGTCAGACGGAGGATGTTCAGGCTCTTCACAGGACAATTATCCTTCCCAGAAGCATGAAGTACTAACAGTGACTGCTGCACATTCCCCTGCTGCTGCCTGGCTCTCAGTGTGTTCTTGTTTATTGCAGAGTGAAAGTCCAGAAAGAAGCCACGCTAGACAGCCCCAAGGCTTTCTGCAGGGTAACACAACCCTCCTCTGGGTCCCTGACAGCACACGCACCGCGGTGCTTCGGCTCCAGACAGCTCAAGTATGAAGCAGCCCCTCCCTGCCAAGGGTTATAATTTACAGAGTGGGAGGAATTTTCAATGCCAAAGAATGAGTTTCCTTTTAAATAAAACAAAAATCAATAGAATAAATAAAATAAAAAGCCACAAAGAAAAGCCAAGATTCCATCTGTGGGTGCAGCAGCGTTTCAGTTCTGCAGCACAGAGAAGAGTAACCCAAAACTTTCATATGGAACATTTTTGTAAATCTCAAATAAATAGGTCAATGTTTTACACATAGAAAGAGGAAGCGACTTCTTTGCTTGCAATAGTCAAAGGAGCAGAGAAATCCAGCCCAGGCACAGACAGCGAAAGACACACTGTGCTGGGTGGGGGTTTCAAAGCAGCGCTGAAAGTGACACTGGGAACATTCCCAGAGCACCAGGCGAGAACCAGCACAGAGTTCTGGCCTACCAGTCTCCTGGGAGTTTAATCCTGTAAATTACTCAGGGGAATAGGGGGAAAGATGGATGGAGGAAAATATCCCAAAAGCCACAGTACCATTTAACAGATGTGTTCTAATGCGAGAGATGTTGACATTTCTGGCACCGCTGGCATAATGACTGGTTCCAGTTTGTCGGGTAGTTTGTTTCCAGCATTTAAAAACACCAACCCACCAACAATAAAATCCAGTAAGACCATAGTGGATTGAAATAAACACTTTGAAACCAGAGATGGTCGTTTGCTAATGCTAACAGCAGTCCTTGAAAATCCAGAGATTTCAGCATATGGCAGCCCAGCCCTCCCACCAGCAGCACTCCACTTTTTACTGGCACTGCTAGATGCCATGTGCTTGCTGGGTATACGGCTGAAAACTAGCATGTGCTTTTCACCACTGCTGAACTGAAAAATACCAAACCAAAAAACCCACTTGCAAATCTGCAAACAGTACACGTGACAGTTCTACTCGAACACATCTCTGGATCACGAAGGGCTGCTTCAGCAGCTGCCATAATGAGACGGTAGCCACTGAACAGCTGTTGAGCCAGAAGTCAGCAAACAAAGGCATTCCATTCCCGGCTGTTTGCTTTCCCACAACACTGCAGGATAGGGTAGGAGCAGGGTTAAACTTTAGTCATAACTGGAGAGGTCACTAACAACAAACAGTGGAAACAGAGGTTCAGTATCTTTGGGTCTCCTTGGCTTACTCAGTGAAGTAACGTTAGAAATCCTTGTCCTGCTAGTGTTCTGACAAAGCATCGCTGATGGACTCAAAGTGCATCACCAGGCAGGCAGCAGAATAGATCCCGTAACTGGGGAAACTGAGGCACAGAGTAACGGCTCAATCGCACCCAACAGATGAACAGCAGCACCTAGAATAGTGTCACCAAGGTAATACAGACCCTCCTCCTCCCTGTGTTGTATCAGAAGGTGATGAAGGCTCACTCTGTAACCTAGATCTGATCTTTCAGCATGTCTCAACGTGGCATGTCCATCTGCCTCCCATCCCCTCACATCATCTGGTTTAACTACTGGAAATAAGTCTCAATGGTGGGGGGGGAAATAAGTTAGAACAGAGGTGCCTTTACATTACTGTACCAAAGCATCAAGGGTCAGATGCTTCTGCTGGGAAGAATGGAGTGCTCTCCTCCAAGAGGGCTCACAAATGCTGGGGACGTGGCCCATTTTTTCTTTTCAAGGCTGGCAAGGGATTGAGAATAGTTTGGCAATAAGCATGAGACACAACAGATGCCATTCTTCAGTCGCTTGCTCCAAAGCAAACACAGAGTAAAAACTGCACTGAATCAGTCCACATGCACCACGTTTGCAGTGCTGAGACCAAGAGCAGAATTGAGCTCACGCTTATATTCAAAACAGGATGAAATTTCCTGCCTAGAAATGGCTCCAGGCCTTGGAATTATGCCAGAAACTATAGCTGCTTGCTAAAAATCTCATTGCTTTGCTTTTTTGTTATCTCCTGATGTTTCGTTTTGGCTTTACGTTACATCCCCAGAAGAGCTCTATACATTTTTTCATGGAATGGGGCAATATCTCAGCCTTTCCTGCCATACACAAATAGGGCATGTCCCAGCAGGCTCCTCATCAGCAGCGGGTTTGAAAAAGGCACGCCAGATGTCTCAGCTTCTTTCGCATTCCCATCAACTCAGCACATTTTTGTGTGTGGTGCTCTCAGACCAGCTGAGCCTTCACTGCCCACAGGGGACAGAGCTCTCCTAAGGCTGTTCTTTTTGACAGTGGAAATGGCTTTTCTCAGGAATGCAAGCTCCTGCAGCACTCAGGGTGTACTGCCAAACTGAGACAGCCCTGGCAGGTTAAATTACTTACAGGTTCTGCCTAACTTCTGAGCAGGTAGGTAATTATTCAGCAACAACCAGTACAACATCCAGGAAAGAGAGGAATAAATTCCTGGGTGGGCAGCTCTGAAAACAAGATCTAGTTTCCTTCTGCACAACGGGATCTGGATGGTGCTCAAGGGCAGCAAAAGGGCTGCAGGCAGGGAGACTGATATTTGCACGTCCTGGCCTCCGTGTCAGCTCAGCCCCAACAGCCACCTCCCTTTAGGACTGCCTGGGTTTTGTGGACACTTAGTCCTGGGGGGGGGGTTAGGTTTCTGTGACTTGAAAAAGCCAAATGCTAGAGAAGAATAGACCTATTTAAAAATGTATGAAGCATGTCAAAATTCTGTATTAAGCAGCCAATAAATATTAAACCACAATGAATATTTTAAAACGTTAATAAGGAGTTATACCCAAAAGACTTAAAAAATATTAAACTTGGGTTTTTTATTTTATTTTTTTCTGCCTGAACTAAGCGTGATGGTTTTGAGTTTGGACAGGCTGTCAGATGATAGCACACTGCTGAGGAAAATGTGAAAACTGGTTTAAGACAAAAAAAAGAAAAGCTGAAGGGTGGAGGAAAATTCCTCCTGCTTGATTCTGCATGGTCTGGCATCCTGCACAGCCCAAATCCCGTGCAAAGGGGAGAGAAACACCTGCGATCCGCAGCGGTGAGAACAGTGGCATGTTGTAACAGCAAAGGCAGAGCAGAGTCAACCCCTTCCCCACACCTTCTCCTGTTCCATGAAAGCAACCAGGAAAGGGAGCCTGTTAGAAAACCAGCTCGTTTGCCTCAGGGCATGGCTCAGAACTGCCCTGGAGCAAATTAACCAGGAGCTGGCCATGATGTCACTCCAGCGCTGCAGGGTAATTAACCCTGATGAGTGGGACACCCTGCGTCTGGTGCAGCACAGCGTCAAGGCTGCTCTACGGGATCCTCACTGGTACCACGACGCATGCAGGGGCACCAGAGTAACGGAAATAGCTCTGAAACAACCCAACCCATCCGCTCGAGCCATATGCTAGCAGGGAGGGAGGCAAGACCTCATCTGCCCTCCTGTCCCCCAGGGCAGGAATAGCGCCTGGCTCAACTCCGAGAAACCTTCATAGAGGAAACCTCAGTGATGACGATGATGGGGAATAACGTGTCATATTCCTGTCCTGTGGCTTACTGAGCTCTTTAGGGCTCAAAGGTGCAGCTGTAGGTACTTTTCCTCAGTCAGGAGAACCACTTCCAGGGGCCACTCACCTATGGCTGGGGCGATGTTGTGAGTTGTGAGGTTCACCACTTTCTTCTCTGGCTCCGTCACGAAGACTTGGTAGATCCTGCGTTCGTGCAGGCCACAGTAGTGATGGTGCAGGTGGCAGGAGTAAGTGCCTTCATCTGCACTTTCCAGCTGTGAAATCCTCAGGGAGAAGTCACCCAGGGCAAAGGCTGTGTCCGTGATGTTCATCTTCTGGCGAATGAAGAGAGGTCCGTAAGAACGGCGCTCGCCAGAGGCGTACAGATCAATGAGGCGGTCAGCCCGGTCGTGAGGAACCCCAGGGGGCTGTCTGTCCCAGTGGACCACTTGTTGTTCCTCTTCACTGTGCCGTTCAGTCCAGATGTGGTTACGGTTCACACAGGGGAGCGTCACTGTGCTGCCTTCCAGGGCAACAATCACGGGCTTTTCCCCATCCCAGTACTCATTGGCATCCTCAGCTGTGGAGAAGAAAATACAAGTTGTACAATGTGCGTCTGTACGTACCTGTCCTATCCTTAAGGACCCCCAGGCACACCCGAGATTGCTCTCAGACCCTGAAATCCTGTAACACATCCCCCCTCCGGAGATCTTGAAGTGCACAGGGGTGTGTGCTTTGTTCACACTTGCTGCAGCGGTTCGTAAAGAAATGCACCTTTATCTCCTACACCCCAGGTCAGCGCATTGAGCGAGACCACTTTCTTTTCCATATAACTGAGAGTTAATCTCTTGCTTCAGAAAGCAGGAAATATATTCTTTCTACAGACTAAGAATGGAACGAGAACAACAGATTTCATCTTCAATATGCTGTATCCCAATTCTCCAAGCAGG
This sequence comes from Syrrhaptes paradoxus, assembly GCA_013400615.1. NCBI lineage: Eukaryota > Metazoa > Chordata > Aves > Pterocliformes > Pteroclidae > Syrrhaptes > Syrrhaptes paradoxus. The sequence goes on along the minus strand of VZTO01024995.1, from coordinate 34,319 downwards.
AAATGCTTTCCTACCCACAAATGCCCTAATTACCGGAGGAGTTCAAGAAGCGCTGTTTTGTATTTCATTCTTGAAAAGGAATAACAGACGAACCAAAACACAGATGAGCAGATCGGGGCTCACAGGCCTGCCAGGGTGTTTTTATTGCATGGAAGCTGTGAGAACAGCAGCAGCAGATGAACTTCTCTACTGACCCATCAGCCCTTCAACAGCTTCCCAGCACAACCAGCCCCAGCAGCTTCACTCGTGCGTTATACAAAGGCCGATTTAAATGACACGGTAGTACTGCATGTGTGGTGTGGGTGGCACACACTGCAGTTGCCAACAGCCCTTCGAAGGCTGCTTTTAGAGCTGGAGTGAAGGTGTGGTAACTTGGGGAGGCTTTTTAACTACAGGCTTCCGAGGGTCAGCTCACCAGCCCATGTACCAGGCAGATCTCTGTGGCTAACCTGACTGATGACGGATTGTTAGCAGGGATGTTCTAGCCACCTGGGCTGCCCAGAGTAAACATTTAACTTAACAGGCTCCATGAATTGTTTGGCACATGCCAAGAGAGGAGGGAGGTTCAGAAATAACATACATTGAATAAAGTTTGTGAAATCTGTGCCCTGAACCTGCACCTGAGAAGGCACAGGCATGTCCTGCATCCACAGAGCTCTTCTCCGACACTAGCAGAACAGCGTGCAAGCCCCACTAGGAATTCAACAGCCCTGGTGGCCACTGGACTCCATTCCCTTGCAGAAAGGAACACCAAGCTGTCCGCCACACCTACCTTTCTTGGTGATAGCTAGTTGGATTTTCACAGTTTCGTATAAGTGGCAGTAGTGATGGTGAAGATTACAAGAATACGTGCCTTCGTCACTCTCTGCAACATCTAGTACAACAGGGAAGAGAGGGGAAATTGAATGTTTTATGCTGATTTAAGTTTAGCTAAGAGCAGGTGTAGGAAGAATGGCAATCTTGGGCGTATAGTTCATGAAATACAGTCAAAGGTTCACAAGAAGCCCCAGTGACTTTCAGGCAATGAGCTGTTACCAATTCTCTTTTAAAATGGGACTTTTTCAATGGGGTATTGCCAGTGCTTCAGAGAACCTCATTAGACTGATATTAATTTACAGAAAATGCTGTGTAAAAATCGCCATTTTCACAGAAAAACACAGTTAATTTAGTCACAAATCCTCCATTCTGCAGGTAGCACAGGGAGAAAAGATGCAGCTCATTACCTTTGATCACCAAGGAGAAGTTGCCATCTGTAAAGGCATTCTGGGGCATGAATATCCTCCCTCGGTTATAGGAGCTGTACACACGCTGATCTCCAGCCGAGTACATGTCACAGAGCCTCTCCATCTTGTTATCCCCGTAGTAGGTGCTGTACACATCCCAGTGGACGACGCGCTGGCGGTCGTTCAGACGATCCTGTGTCCACACCATGCGGTAGCTCTTGCAGGGCAGGACAGCCTGCGACCCCAGCGTAGCGCTGATATTTAACACGGACACTACAACACTGGCTGGGTTTGAGGCATCAGCTGGGACTGAGAGGCAGGAGCAAAGAACAAAAAACAGAGTCATCAGATTAATGGCATGTGAAAAAGACACATGAGTAGTACTCAGACCTGTCCCAAAATCTCTGCACACCTTCCACCCAGAAGAAAGTAACTTTCAGGACCAACACAGAGCTCTCTCATGGAGAAATAGAACAGAAAGCCACTCAAAAACACTGATTTCCTGCAGTAAAAGTAGTCTGCAATGTCTGTTATCAGGGTTGTAGATTTGACCTGTCCTACCTCCCCTTCCTAAACCTAACCCCCAGTTTAATCAAAGTTTAGTTGATGGGATGCAGGGTTCACACCTATGGAAATCAGCAATGAAACCCCCACTGCACGTCATGGAATCAGGGTCTCTGTCATTTCTCCTGATCACAAAAACAGGCAGATTACAAAGATGTCACTCACCTGAATATAAATCAACAGAACCTGTCAAAACAGAAAAAAAAAAATGTTACTCACAAAAAAAGGAAGAAAAAACTTCAAACACACACATAGTAGCCACCTCCTGTGTTATTATCCCATCTATTCCTCCCTTCTCTGTGTAAATAATGTACTTATTTAACGTGTATTTTTGTTAAGCCCAGAGGTTCAGACCTTGGCTGGTCCATGCTGCAGGTCTCCCCAGAGCCTGCTCTTCTCCAGGCTGAACAACCTCAGTGTTCTCAGCCTTTCCTCCCAGGAGAGGTGCTCCAGCCCTCTGATCCTTTCCGTAGCCCTCCTCTGGATCTGCTCCAACAGGTCTGTGTGTGTCCTGAGGACTCCAGAGCTGGACACAGTACAGGTGAGGTGTCACCAGACTGGAGCAGAGAGGCACCACCCAGCTGTGACCAGTTAAAACCATGCTCATTTTTGTGCTGTTTGATGACAGTTTCCTTTCCATCTCTTCCCCAGCAGGCACCCACATCTCAGTCAACTTTCCCTGCTAAGGCAAAGTCCTGGACAGACTTGGGAAAGACAGAGCTGACCCCAGCTCCCGACACGCACTGCTGTCAGCACTCTGCTGAGCAAACACATCCTGACTCGGGGAGCAAGCCCCCCGCGTCCCGCTCACATTCCTGCTCTGCACAGTTAACACTGCGATGCTCTGGATGCAACTGCAACTCTCTCCAACTCATGTGACTCAGATCTGCACAGGAAGAACTTTGCAAGAAATGAACCAATGCCTTTGTTTCTGCACTTCTCTGGTCCTGCCCCTGCTGCTTTTTGTGTAGGAGGGGTCTAGGAGGTCTCCTGGTATCACACTTTTAGGGCACGATTCAGACTCCCAGCACAATGACATCATTCATCTCTAACCAGTCCAGCCCAAGTGGGTTCCAGCAAGATCATTAGAAGTTTTGTCCTGCTAATGTCATACGCACAATGTCCTCCAGACAAAGGCTGTATTTTTTTTTCAGCCTTGGAATTTATGCATTTCAAAAGAGAATAAATTAACTCCAGGCTGGGGCTATTTTAACCACACCCCCAGTGCATGCACTGAAGATAAACTCTGCTTCCTCTCCTCCTCCTGTCACAAAACACTGGGCAGTGACACCAGACAACAAAAATGAGCAGCACCATCTGTTGAACTGCCAGTTCAGACACTCCAAATGCAAGTTATTTTTTTCTACATTTACAATCTCAGCATCACAAAGCAAAAAAAATTAATAATCTTGCACAAAGTCTGTACTGCTCTGGATATGAGAGACACCATACACAAGACATTACAATTCCATCACTTGATGCTCTCTCCTCATAGGCTGCAAAACGCCTGATGGTAAAACATGACAAGCTGCCAGCCTCTGTCTCTGGAAGCCAGGACTTGGATTCAGTTTAGGACAACAAATGAAACAAAGCTCTCCTACAGCACCAAATCAGGAGAAATCGGTCTCGCTTGCAGCAGGACAACCAGCTCTCAGCACAACAGCATCCACTTGTCTCGGTGTGACAAAGCAACGTCCGTGTGTCTGCATCAGCGTTGTTTGCTCCTAGCAAGGGAACACCACAGTATCGCAGCACGAACAGCGACTTGCGTGTCGGGAGTGGTGTCCACGTGCTGGCTGGCGGCACAGCCAGTGCTTCCCGAGCCCTGCATTGCTGCTCAATCACAGCAAATTGATTTGGTGCTACAGAAACATCCTCTCCTGGCTCAGCGAGAGGAATGCATTTACTTTCCTCCTTTCCTCTTTGCAAGTTAATGTAAAAAACATGGAGCCCAAACGCGGCATCGTAAATCTAACAAAGGACAGAAGTATCCACCTAAGCCTTCCAATGTGCTGCGCTCAGCAGCCTGTCGCAGCCCTGAACTACCCATCACACTAACCCCTTGTTCTGTATCTTTGAGCTGGCCCTGCTGGCACGGTGGGGACCACCCAGGTCCCAACTCCATCCCACCCACGGGGACCTTTCGCCAGGCTGGCTGCTGGAGCCTTGTCAGCAGCTACACGCATTTCTCCAGCACACTTCCAAACACCGCTCTCTGTAAAACAAGGAGGCGGTGAAGGTGTCTGTGATGTACCAGCTTTTAGATAAGAAAGAGTTATGTCTTGGGGGTTTTGACAGCTTCTTCTTCCCTCCGCTGTAAAGCTTCTGCTCGCAGCCCCCGAAGCAGCGGAGCAGCAGCACTCTTGCTTACTTGAGAATTCCACTCCAGGGTCTTTCTGGGTCTGCCTCTCAGTGCCCAGGAGATGTTGCTTCCTGGTAGGAAAAGGGCAGAGGCTGTTGATGCCTTGCCTGCATTTTACCACGCTGCGATTTTGACCTGCTGAGTGTCGCCACACAAAGCTGAATGACCCAGGGTTGCAGTAACATGATTCTCGAGAACAAAACCCACCCAGGATGATGGCACAGTGAAGTGTTGTGTTAGAGTTCAGCACAGAGACGAGACATGGAAGGGAAAGACACTGCACGTCTGCACACACTCACATGCACACACAGATTCTGGACAGAAGCTTTGGGTTGGAACACATCCCTGGAGGGGCTCAAGGCCAGGTTGGACGAGACTTTGAGCAACCTGGGCTAGTGGGAGGTGTCCCTGCCCATGGCAGGGGGCGGAACTGGATGATCTCTAAGGTCCCTTTCAAACCATTCTACAATTCTGTGATATATCCATAAGCCGCCAAAGCTGAGAGCCTATGAACTACAGGATTGGGGTAAACTGGAAGCAGTTAAGTTGGTGAGTCACACTTCCCAACCTGCAGGTGTAAAACCAAGGAGTATTCGTGCCCCTAGTGAAGGCTCAGACTTGTGTAATCACAGGACTCCAGGACCTGGAGCTTCAAAACCACCAAATACCTTAATAGTTGTCAACACAGAACTCACTGTAGCTTTCCTTTTAAAATTTCAAATTCCATGGGATGGACAGTCACTTTGTCCTCTCTGTGTGACGCACCCACAAAAAAAAAAAAAAAAATCCATCTGCTGTCCCCTGACATTCTGTGCAGACTCAGCATGCCCCTCAGCAGGATCCCAGAGGTATTCTGCTGGTCCCACAATATAGGAAGAGGAAAGCAGCCTGCAAGTGTTTCCTAATCCCTTGTAAAAGGCAGAGCCAGCTCTTACTTCTTGAATCCCATCCACTTTTCAAGTAAAGATTTAAGCCGCAAGAACTGCAGGCAAACTGGAAGTAAAAGCCTCAGGCTCTGAAAGACATCTAACATACCCAGAGCTCTCTTGGAACAGTTCAAACAGAAAACAGAGTCCTGCCTGAACAATGCCACCTCCCCTCCTGGAGACAGCTGCTGGCAGAGGGTCTGCTTCACAGGTAGGTGCATGTGCCAGTGAAACCACTAAGTTCCTGTCTCATACTGGAGGATGCAAGACTACCAGAACAGAAAAGTAAACTGCAAACCCCGTAATGGGCAGCCTGAGTGCCAAGCAGCATATGTGCTCCACAGGACATGACAACACCAGTGCTACCTGCAGCGCTCCTCCTCAGGAAGAGCCTTGCCATCCGTGTCAGCAGAGCAAGGACGCGCTGCCCAAACAGTGCCGTCCGTACAAGGCAAGAAGCTCCACTGAAGTCCAGCTTGTTGCGGTGGGCAGGAAAGAAATCAAAGAAATCACTGGAGAAATGAGTGTCATAACTCACCATGTGCGTGGCTCTGTGAGGGGGACACTCCACTTGCCTAAGTGAGCTCAGCGCATTATTCCTTTCCTCCAGTATCTCCTGGTCTGTCTCAGTTTCTTTTTTTCTTTTGCAAAAGGAAGAGACATCACCTTTACACTGGGGGCACAGAGGATGGTCTAGTCCCAAAGCAAGGACTTCTTCCCAAAACCTCCATGTGCCAGATTCCTTATTCCTCCCATAAACCCCACTGTCTGTGCAGGGGATTTAGTGGTCTCTGTAGAGCTGTTACACAATTACTGCAAAACCAGCAGCCTGTGCTACCGAGGTATTTCTAAATACTTCTGGAGAATGGCAGTGCCTCCATCCTGACTCTTCAGGCAGCTGACCCATAATGGCTTGTGATGCAGGAACATCAAGGTGACAGTGACACAAATGAGCTCAGCTCTCTTCTGGTGGTCAGTTTTCAAAACCCACTGGCCAGTAACAACATCTGAGCCCATCACCAAGGGGCAAAGGAGGGAGAGAGTGAGCAACACAGTTCCACCTAGACATCCCCCTGCCCCAGGACTCCAAGACTAAGCTTTTCAGTAAAGAAAGCTTTCCCTTACCAAGCCAACTGATGGCCAAGCCAGGCTTCGAACTCTGCTTTTATCTAAGTCTCTGTGTTTGTTTATTTTTAAAGGCTTCCTGGGAAAACTTCCTCAACAGCAGAGTCTTCTGCTTTCAAAAAAGTTGTCAGGACTGGAGAGCCCTTAGCTACCCGCCCAGCCCCAACAATTCCAACACCTCACTGCAGGTAGGAACACGTCCAGGAATCCGCGAAAAGCAAGAATGTGCCACCTCGGCAGAAAGGAAAAAGCCTTCTGTCGATACAAGACACCAGTTGCCATCTCGGCCACTGCACAATCAGGATCCCTCACAGATCTGCCCCAACTTTCTCACAGTCGGTTCAATCTTAGCTCAGCTTTATAAAGCCTTCTCTGCTCTGTGTACTTCGCATTGGCTCCAGGCCCACAGCATAGTTTGCAGAGCCATTCCAAACACTGCGCTGTTCCTCCCTGCAAGACATTAACACTTGAGGGTGTGGTTCCTCTCCAGACGGGATCATCACAGATTTCCTCCCCTCTCCCCCTCCCATCTTCACTCATTATGTTATAACCCGATTTCTGTGGGAAGAGCAGGACTCAAACATCAGGGCTGCCTGGCATACAGACAGTTCTCTCTCCGAAATACACCTGAAAAAAGCCTGTCAGAGATCACCCCTCCTTAAGTGGGACACTGTGCAGCTCCCTCAGTGCTCTACAGCAACCCAACCTGCTATTCCAGCCCCCGGTGCTCCCCAGGCTCTGCCAACATGCTCAGCCACACTGGGGAGCAGCAGACTGGTTGGTGCTTCTGGAATACAGTTTGTGGCCTCTCCTCCTTCTCCAGGCTTAACCCAGCCCCACACGCTAGCTTCCTGAGCCACTTTAACCTTGCTGTCCCTACGACTGATCCCATACGTTCCAGGTCCTAAACCTTGCCTTGAGGCATTGCAAAAGTGGCGATGACGTGGTGACATGGAAACTAGATTAATTAGGGACCAAACTGAGAACTCCATCTACGGACTGAGGACTTTAGAGAGGCTCAGGTGGCTAGCCACAGCCTTTCATCAACATGGCTGGGAAGAGCAGGGTGGGGTCACTGGTCCCAAAAAACCCTGTGCCCCTCACTTCCTACTGTTCTTAGAGCTGTAACTGGTCCTTGTTCATAGGTGCCTGCCTTAGAGCCCGAAGTGCTGCAATTTGATGGGGTTTTGCAGTTAATCCTCAAATCTCCTGACATCCAAGCCTTCCTGGGGTTTCTCTGTTTAGCTGAGTCCAGGCTCTCAGGACCCTGAATCTGCTTTCAGCTCTTACAGAAGACTCTGTGATTAAGAAAAAGGTACAAGCTGTTCTGTCATTGTAAGCTCATCAGACCTGTTCTCATCCTATTCTTGCACCTTACCTAAAAGCGAATTCCTATGTCTCTGCCTTTATGCTGACAGGCAAAAAAAATCCAAACACCAGTTTAAGTTTTCTCTCCATCCTGAACACACTCACCCCCCCCCCAACTGTTTCTGCCTCTTAAAAGTATAAAATAACCTTGGATCATGTGAATCTAACTATGCAAACTTTACTGTACTCACATTTAAGCTTATTGGTTTTGAATTTGCTGATCAAAGCAACTGATAGGAAAAAAAATAGATTGCACAAACATCCTGAATGGAGAACCGCTTTAAAAACCTCAAATATTTCCCCATTCTCTCCCCTTTCCTCTCAAAAAAGCATGAGAAATCCATGATTCCCTCCCCTCACAGACGAAAACACAGCTAACTTAGGAAACTGAACAAAATCTTACACAGATAACAGTTCAAAATCTTCTAGCTAACCTCCAGCCCCATCCTCTGCAGTTGAAATAAAAACAAGTAACACCACACCGATCAGCTAGGAGCTTACTTTGCTGAAGCAAAATCTGCCACAGAAGGAGTTTTGCTAGTTGCTCCATTTCTTCAGCTTCTCCGTGTTTTCGTCTCTCTTGAAAAACAAGTTGAAGACTTTTTTTTTTAAACTTTTTTTTTTTTTTTTGGTAACTGGAAAACACTATGACCTCATCAATTTACATCCAGAAAGCTGTGGACAGCAGCTCATATTCTGCAGACTTACTCCACCTACAACTTCCAATTCCCCACCTCCCCACTCTGCTCTCCCCCTCCCCTCACACTCCACCTCCTTCCTTTCCCTAACGCTTTCTGCACAATTCCTGTGAACACTCTTCTCTTTCCCCTCCCTCCGGGACCTTCTGATCTGCCCCTGACTTTGATGTAAATGTTTTATCGGGTAAAGTTGGTCCCACACAGCTCTGGGCTCGCGAAACAATCTTTCTCCCTCCCCCTAGGGATGGAACTAATTTTCCTTGTGCTTTACTTGATCCAGCTGTTCCTTCCTTTGTTTGACACTCACCCAGCTGTCTGCTTGAGACTGGATTTATTCTGTTCCCTTCAGCGGTTTTTTGATCTTTGTCTCCTCATATGGTTTTACTTCAAGCTCAAGTCTCAGAAGACAACCTAGAAAACAATATTTACTCTGTCCTGTGATTTGTAAGCAAGGGTTTAATAGCAGCTATCTTAGCAAAAGGATAATAACGACAAAGACTGAATACACAGGCGCTTTGGGCAGTGCAGGCAAAAGAGCCTAGAATGGAGCTAAAAGCTCCAGAATGTGGGGAACAGGTTTCCCTGACACAGAAAGCTGGGTCGGATCTAGAATTGATGCTTTCAGCCCTTCACCCAAGAACAGAACTGTGCTAGCAGTCGCTTGACTGGTACCAAGACAAACAGCCAAGGCGTTGCAGCAGCCTTAACCACAGAGACCTGGTGTGCTGCTGCTCTTCTCTGTGTGCTCCTCCACCAGCCCCAACAGCAGCGCAAGGCACAGCAACGACCTCAAGCAGTGACTGAACTTTCATCAGTCTTTGCTCAAGGGAAAGACTGTTAAATCCATTAACCAGTGCCTAAAGCTGGTACTGATGTATTTAACTGTGTTTACAGAACCCACATCACTGCGTCCCACATTTATTAGGACTTTTAACACAGTCAGTTACTGAAAACAATTAATGACAAACAGCAGAGAAAGAAGCAGTAAATTCTTAAACTCCAAACACTGCTGCACAACAGAAAATCTACGTACACCCTGTATGTATATACGCTCACAGACCAGTTAAAAGTTCAGATTGCCTCAGTCTGCATCTGCAGACCAGAGACTGCCATTGTTTTTCCAGTTTAGAGGATTTCGGGAGATGCTGCAGGATGTTCAGAGGAGACAGACTCCTTCAAACAGCAGGGCTAACCAGGCACAGAATGAAATCAGCCTAACCTGAAGAGGGCAGCAACCTGCACAGGTGGTGGGAACAGCCGTCAGGAGCTGAACCCTTTAGAACAGCCCCTGGACTGGTTGAGGTTGGTCTCCTCTGCTGACCCTGGACTGGTTGAGGTTGGTCTCCTCTGCTGACTCTGTCACGACATTTCTCTTCCACATCAATCCAAGTGTGAGTTCTGAAAAAAAAGCAATTCATTTCCAGTGGAAAAAAAATATTTTACTTTCAAGCAGGACAAGATGGTAAAAGACACCAAGCCACTGTACTCAACACCCTGTTGCAAAAAGTGCCTTCAGACATGGGTATGAGAGGTGTAAATGTCACTTTAGACTTGGAATGTGGCTCTGTCTGAACCTGGCCTAACAACCCCATCAGGTGACTGAATTAGCCAGGAGTCTTTTAATACAAGACTTGCAGGAAAATCACATGAGTGTAAAGTCAGGAAATAGTGTAGTTGCTGCTAGTATATGTTAAAAAAATAAAATATGGTAAAGCTTTCTGTTTGCTTGCATTCTGTTGTTAGATGTTTATTGTTTATGGCTAACAGTGTTTGGTGGATTTAACAATACAATCAAATTAGTCATCGAGTGGAAAATGCTGGGGAAAGGGAATTAAAACTTATGGTTCTTAAATGTCCATGTGTAGAACAGAACTAAATATATGTAAGACTCTCATAGGAAAGCTTAAAAATACAAGCTAGTGGCTTTCCCATGGCACTCCATGGAGATAAACTTAATTGTCCCACTTGAATTTTCCCTTCTGACATTTTTCTGTGCCATCTAGTATGCCAGAAGACAGATCTCCTCTACACCAGAGGGTGCCGTGTTTCAGGAACGAGGAGGGCATTAAAATTATAATAAAAACCTAAATAAACATCTAAATAATTATACTCCGCAACAAGGGGAATTTTGGAAACATCCAGACTAAGTTAGATCAGAACTTCAGCTAGTCCAGGATTCTGTCTCCAGCAGCAGACAGAACCAGACACGTCCAAAAAAATTCCAAGAAACTTGAGCAATTATTATTAGATAATCCGACCATGAAAAAAACCCTACTGTTGACTCCAGCAGGTCTTCACACTCTTCAAAACAGCTCCAGATAACTGCTGGTTTGTTTCTGATGAAAAGTTCTAAAATAATCTTCAGATAAGAACCCCACAAAATTTCACTGCAAACTTTAACTCTCATTTACATAAAGTGGGGAAGTTTGTGGGTAATTAGATAGCTACAGTCACTGACAGGCCAAGTTCCCACACTCACCAGCCGAGCTATGCCAACAGCCTGTACGTCCAGCCCAACTGTAACCCTGATGCAAAAGCACGGGCTTGTCTTTGCAAGCCTCAGATATTTGCATTAGTCCAAATCTAGAACCACCTGCATGCAGCAACGGCTCCTACTTCACCATGTCCCTAAATGTAAAAACTGCTGCCAGATCCTCGGGCATCGCAACAAAGACGACGCTGATCTCCAGCAGCCGAGGTGCTGGCCTGCTGCTGAGCCAGAAGTCTCGTGGAAGGAGCCTTTCCTGTTGTCTCTGTCAGGCCAGGGAGCCAGACGAAAGGCTCAAATCTGACAGCCTTTTGTTCAGCTGCATCAGAGTCTGGAAAACGTCTGGCTGGGAGGCAGGAAGCTGTTCCCATTGCGCAGATGGGAAACACAGCACCCTCTCCTTCCCTCGGCTTCTCTCAACCACAGGCAGAACCTTCCAGGCTGCAATTACTCCAGGTTGCTTTTCCACCTTTCTGCCTCCCAGTTTTGGCACTGCAGAGATTACTGGCTGTTTCTCGCAGGACTTCTGGGATGGATGCGGATTGCTGTGGTTGCTGCTGTCATGAATTGGCTATTTCCTGACTGAAAGAAGCCAAGTTCAGGCTGAACCCACTGCAGTCTCCTAAAGAAACCACCCACTGGAAGGAGAGCGACAGCTTCTCTGGGGCTCACAATGAAAGGAGGAAAGGGACGCAGGAGGCTGTCTCACAGATCGTTGCCCTTTCCTTGCTCTTTAATCCTGCAGCCTCTAGTCAGACCTTTCTTCCCAGAGTTTTGTTAGTCCTAGCAGATCCTGGAAGGGCAGCTGTGTCAACACTTTGCCCAGGCAGGAGCTGAATTCTTAACTAGATTTTCCATGAAGGCTGGCCTGAACAGTGTCCCCTAACCTTTCTCCTTCCTCACTCCCAGACATAGCTTGGGTATTGATTCTCCAAACAAGCAGCATCCCTCAGCTGCCCACTGCGGCATCCACAGCTGTCTGCCCTGACCACAAACCCTGCCCAAAGCAAGCAGCTTCATCCATGCAAGGGAAAGGAACCTTCCAGCACCAACACAACTGGGTTTTTTGCTTCCTGGAGCTCTGCACCTGCCATCATCATCATCATCACAGATCAGGCTAGCGTGGAGAAGAAAGGCTCCTGTGTTCCCAGAGTCACCTCTATTTCAGATATGAAATATATGGTGATATCAAATAGAAATGAAATACCGATTTCAGATATGAAACATATAGTGATATGAAATACCTACTTCAGATATGAAATGCGGGTGACTCAGGTGGAAAAAAACAACCTGCCCAAAGACACTACAGTGTTCACAAGATTAATTGGCTTGTGGAAAACAATAATGGTCAAGCTGTGTCTGCCAGGAAGTTTCCTCCTCCCAATCTCTTCCATTTGAACATTTGTTTTCCATGGCTGCAGGCTGCACTGCGAGATCTCCCAATAAATTTGAATTGAAGACCACCAGTCAAGAAAAACTGAGCAAGTATCAGATGGGGAAGAAGGTCTGATGCCAAGAGGTACCCTCCATCCTTTTATTGCAATTTTGAGAACCATTAACCCTGGGAAGCAGGAGTGGAAGTGGCCACTTCCGCCCCATTTTCATAGCTATAATTAAATGTATTAAAAGGAAAGCCAGGATTAATGCTGTGTTAACACAAAGACACAAATTACAGTACAGGGCCTTCTGTACAGGATTTGCCAACACTCCATGCTGATTCCCAACAACTTCTTTAAATACAGGACCCATAGTACTCTGCTGTGATCAAAGGAAAGGAGAAAATATCTACCCATGAACAGAAGCAAGGATAATTCATAGAACTGAAAAGCAGTAGGGAATGCTACAGCTTGGGGTGAAGAGGGGTAATTGCTACAAAGGTAGCAAGGATCCTGCAAAGCCATAAGCAGAAGAGCTTTGCAGGAGAACAGCAAAAGAGAGAAAGGCAGGGGGACTGCAGTTCAGGGCAACATACACTGACACCGTTTATCTTCCAGTTAGAACTGGTCAAATAACCCTTGTCATGCCAGTAGTGTGATCAATCCGTAACACTCCGAGGGATAAATACGCACCCGTGTCCACTCCCCCTTCCTAAGAAAGGTCTGGTGTGGGTAGGGGAGCCTTCAGATCTGCCTGCTGATGGAAAAGAGCAATGTAACACAAAACCATGTGAATCACCAGAGGGTATGCATTTCCCGGGAGGCTTCATTTGGTTGCAAAGCTTTTCTCATTAAAATAAATCTTTCAGCTGCAATGAATCCCATAAGCAAGCCTGAAATAATCCAACTTGCAGCAAGAGCTGTGAACTAAAAGGACAAAACTGAAACCCAACCACAATAACAGGGCTGTCAAGTGAAGCCTGTCATTATTCCCATGATGCAACAAGCCGCGTATCTCTTGCAGACCCAGCATTACAATGTTTGTTCCCTAGCCATAAATGCTAAAGCCCCTGATTTGCCTTCTATGAAGAGCACGTTCAGAATGACAATTTGAGGGTCTGGCCAGATGTTTTTCTGCTTTGTTTTATGTCACGGGAGTCCACTGTGACCACCAGCCTGTGCTGCAGCCACCAAACCAGTGGCTGAGGCAAAAACACACGCCTAGTGTATGAGAACAGCAGATCTCTGACACCCTTTACACTAGGTACGTATAAAACAATATCACGGCAACAATTAATAATAACCCTGGGACAACCTGCTTCCAGCACAGAGAAAGGAGAAGGCCACAAAACCACCCCGCAGTGGAAAACACTGCAATGGTCTATGCTGTGCCCAAGCACTCCTTAAGCAAAATGAGAGCGTTGCCCAGAACAGTGTTATCTGGGGGCTGGCCTCTGCAGGCAATTCCTCAACTTCTTCCTATCTCAGATCTCCAGCTGCAAAGCCCGACTCCCCCATATGCCAAAGGCATTGGAGCATAAATTAATTAATGTGAACGTCCAGGTATGCAAGATATTTAGTTAGATGGAATCCTAAGAGGTTTTGGATCTTCTGCTTAATGCAGTGAGCTTTGCAGTTTGCCTAGCAGAGTCCACGATATGCACAAACGAGGTGTTAAACTGTCGCATCCAAGCAGACTGCTCTCTTCCTGACTCGATTAACGTGTGTGCATGTGTGTGTCTATGTGTTCTTCTAGCACTGCTGTCCCCGTAGCAGGTCAGAGAGCTCTGTCTGCATCTTTTGCCGTAAGGCATCTTTACAGCTCCGTGGTTCCTGTCGTCTAGTATCTTTGGATGGCACTATATTTAAACACCCCCTTTTGTTGGAAAGCAGTCAGCTTCAGATTCCTGGGATTCATCTCAAAACCGTTAATAGAAACCAGTTACAAAAACAGAGAAATTGCCCAGGAAACCAACACAGATCTTTTTTTTCCAGACTAAAGCTTGAAGATTATTTTTCCAAGATAAAAATGCATTTTGGCAATTCTTCCACAACATGAAATCCAAAAAGCTGGGTTCAGCGTGGGGAGAAAAGCCAAATTAATTTTTGTGCCATGAAAAACATCAGAGGCAGATACTTACCAGGTAAAAATCAGCAAGCTAATACCTACTAATACTAATTACCAGGGACCTATGTCAATTTACACCTGCTAAGAATCTTCCTCATAAAAAAACCCAATCTGATCATTAATCCTACCACTAGGGAGCTTTAATGGTGAAATTTGGTTATCCTTTTCATTATAAGAAAAGAGAAGGCAGAGTCTCCTTCCCTTCACCTTGTCTTGTCTCTAGATCCCACATAGCTGTGCTTCACCAGATGGTTTTTCTGATGCCAAATAGATTTGCCAGTTCCTACCATGTATCACGCCATTTATAACCTGTGAATATCACTGTCAAAACCCTGTAAATAATAAATATTTTTGATAGTAAAAACAGTTCTTTTGAATCAGCATCAAATTCCACATTGTTCCAAATAAGCACCTGAATCAGATGCAGTTAGGCTAAGTTTTAAATTGGTTAAATCCCAATAGATAATAAATGTTCTCACTGAGGTGGTTGGTTTGTGGGGTTTTTTTAAATGGTTTTTAATTTAAGCACAACCTCCTCAATCTCAGCAGGTAAAGACTTTGTGTAGGGTTCATGATATCCATAGGCACCAACAATTATCAAGATCCTTTTGTGATAGAGAAGGTACGTGCAGAATCAAAATTCTCACCCTAAAAAAACACTGACCAAACAAATGAGAAATGGGAAAAAAAAAAACAAGCAGCAAGGAAATCAGGAATGAAAACAAGAGACACAAGGCAGCATCTCACTGACATCCACAAAGCAGGTGTAAATTATAGTTTTCTCTTAAGTAATATCTTTGGCATAGACCAAAGCCTGTAAAAATTTAAATTTGGAAAATCAGTTATTTATAATATTAATTTTAGTTGAAAAATGAAAGAGAGCTCACTTTAAGTAGCTTGCCATGATTGTATCAATTAAAATGCCCTTAAAATAGACAACCTAAAAGCAAATTACGTGTTTTTTCCTGCTCCCTCATTCATGTTTGCAAGGGTTTTTTTATTGGTGGCATCACCCTTGTGTTTATCTGTTCCACATAGGCAGGCTTTACGTACAGCACACGCAGCTTCTGGTAGGAAAGGTTTGCAGTCTAAACAGCCAGGAGCAGGAGACACACAACACAGAAGGAAATGACTCACCCCAATCCGCACAGCAGATCAGTGGCAGAAGTAGGAACACAGCCCAGACCAGCTGCACGGCAGCCCAGCAGTACCTTGCTGCCTGGCTGTGCTGCCTCTGTCCTCTCCGGGAGCCTGGGAAGTCCTGGCTTCGTGAGACTCACTGTATGCTAGGACTGACAGGGAAGCAGACTGAAGGACAGAGACAAAATCTCCTTCCTGTCTTTCAGCTCTGGAAAGCTTCAGTGATGCACAGAACTGTGACATAATTTGGACAGAACTGTGATTTTTAACTTCACAGTGGCCTGTTGCATCCCTCTTGCCTCTCGGATTTTTCCAGTATTCTGATTCCCCAGGGCAAACGAGTCATTACTACCTGCTGCTTCTTTTCAGGAGACTACCGTGAAATTAATTTTTCTTATTTTTACTTTGTTTAAAATATTAAGGACTTATTTCCTAGAGCATTCTGAGAGCCAGTGGTGTCTTCAACACACAGCATCAAAAAAAAAGAAAAAAGAAGGTATGAGCTCAAAATCACTACACAAACCATGAAGTTCCTGAGGGGGATGGAAAAATATGCAAATCTGATTTGGAGTTACCATTAATCATAACTTCAGGAGTTGGCTCTATGCACGTATATGCATCTGTTAATCCCCCTCTAAGGTTCACAGCAGCAGCCAGCGACTGTGTAGTGCTGGGAAGCAGGAGGATTTTCTTCAGGGCTCCTGACAAGCCACCACTTGCCACTGAGTGCCCTCAAAACTTCTAGATCTATACAGACAAATAATCCCCCCAAATTAACTTCTGAATATCAAGTGCCTGAGACAGAAGGTATCAAACCCATGACAGGAGACTGACTCACTCTCAGGGGAGCTGTGGTTCTGTAGCATCTTCACTTTTTCAAATCCATGCCGAAACCACGAGGCTCCCCTCGAGGGGACAGATACCTTGCACTGGTCCAAGTTGGCAGATGGTACACAGCACTGAGATGCAGGAGGAAATGATTGAGGGATCAAATCACCGCTTCGAACATTTACTCAGCCAGTGTGTTTGTGCTAAGAAATGTAAGAGAAGGCAGCAGCTCAGAACCTGGCCATTACTCATCCGACTCATCCACTTTCTAAACTCCAGAAACAAGGCACCAGACAGGCAGACCCAGGCCCCATCTTTCCGTTCTGCAACACTCCTCTGTAAAGACAAAGCCTGCACTTTGCACACTTATGCATTCCAGATCTCAAGGCAGTTTGCACGGAAGTCGTTAATCCTACAAAAGAAAGTTGGTTCTGAGAATGAGAGGGGAGAAGTAATCGGACCAAGCACCACTGAAGAACAGTGTCCAGAAATTCTTCATCCCTGCCCATACTCCTCCTCACTCCCATGCCCCCCTGAGCATGCCTAGCAGGTTGACCACACCATCGTCCTGCCTGACCGTGACCACAGCACAGCCAGAACCTCCCTCCTTCCATCCTCACCACAGGCAGAACGACACACCAGCAGAGTCCGTCTGTACTGCCAAAACTTCAGAGCGGGACACTCATGGACACACGGCTGGCCGTGCGACAGAAGTCACAGCCCTTTCAGTCCCTGCCTGCAAGATGCATCACCAGGAAGCCTTGTGCTTCTGCTGCCTCTTATCAGAGACAACAACATCCAGGTCTGACCCTACAAGCACTCTGAAGGAAGGAGGAGGAAGATTCCCATAAACAGGCTTTCACACCATAATTATTATTGACTAACTCCCTATTTCTGTTTGTGTTTCTCACAAGTAACCTGCTAAGCTTCCATGCCAGAACAAAATTAAAAGCAGTGACCACCCACTAACAGCACAGATTCTGTGCTAGTGGAGAGGACTAAAGCGAGCCCTTTCCAGAGCTGTTCTCCAGCAACCTCACACACAGGCAGCAGGAGGTCAGGTTTCCCTAACATGGGAAAAGCTCAAGCCACAAGCACACAGCACTGTTTATTTCTGTCAAGAACCAAAAAAGTTCTGAGAGTACCCAGGGAGCAGACACATTTAGCTGAGAGATGACATTTTGTGTCCCCTTTCTGACCATCAGCATTGTGCCTCAAACCACATCTTTCGGTCTCTCTGTACATGGGTACAGCGTTCTGGTACCACGAGATTTTGAAGAGAAACTCCATTCCTCACACTAATTGCAGCCCATCGGTTGCACCCGCCTAAAATAATTAAGCAGTGGGATTCCAGGCACAGCATCTTGAGATCAGAAATGACTGGGAAAGAGTGGAAAAATTAATAGGTTGGCTCTGAAAAGGGTGCTCAAAGGTTGCTTCCCAGAGAGTTTTATTATTTACCTCAAGTTTGTACACTACTTCATTTAAAATAAAAATACTTTGGCTGAAAGGAGGTTGCTTTCCATAATGAAATATAATCCTGCTGCCAAATTTAGACACACAAACATGGAGCCTGGCCAGCTTTTTAAGGGTAGTGTGTGTTTGCTCTACATCAATCCAAGAGGACTCCAGCAACCATAACTTCAGCTGAAGGAAACAGGGTGCTGCTTGCTTTGCCTCCTTGAGAAATCATGTATTCTATTTCTGCATAGAAACCTCCTTGCCTGAACCAGCATTGCTCCTTCTATCCAGAGATCTGGTATTATACCACAGAATTAAATTTAACCTTTTACCACTCTTGTCAGAAGAAAAGAATCTTCACCCCCCCTTAAAAGAAGAGAGGAAAATGAGAAACAAAATTTTTAGTATCTTGCCAAACATCACAGAGGAAACATGCCAGACCTCAGAAGCCCCTGGCTCCTCATTTCTTACAATAGCTGAAACAATAGTCCCAGTTAAACAAGTGGTGTAACATGGAACTTCTCACTCTGTTAAGCATCATTACTACCCCTTTCTTCCACGAAATCAGCCAATAGCTCTGAAGTGCTTTTTTACCTGCTTATTAAACACAGACACCAACAGAGAGCAGCCAGCCATCAGTGAAGACATTAACTGATCCTGAAGTTGCTGCATCCTCTGAAAAGCACGATGTCCAGCTTCTCACAGCTGTGCAGAACAGCACAAACTTAGAGAACTCCGCATAGCCATAGAACATCCCCCTCAACAGCCTGGGTATGCTCCAGTTACAGGAACCGTTAAACGAAGGGGAAAAAAAAACCCCAAAAAACCCAAGAAACCCCAGTAAAGCTCATTAGAGTTCCCATTCTGAGCTGGGGAGTGGCCCCAAGCGTGGTAATGCATATTCCTCCATCAGTACAATGTGGAAATGTTCAAGTTTCTTTAACTAGCAGCCCTGCTCCAGAAGCAGCTGTCCCTATACTGAAAACTACCCATGTGTATTTTTATTTGCTCTCCTTTCCACTCCCCAGCCCCATTTCATCACTCCAGTAAGGGGGTGCACCCAAGACACAGATATCAAGATTGTTATTTTCCGGTTTCTTTTCACAGTCCCAGCATAAATTACTTGGAAAGACAGGGAAGGCTTCCTCCCACGAGGGCTACAACCCTCTTCCCTTCCCCGAGGGATGGATGATGTTATCAGGAAGTAGGACACGTTTAGCTCTGTCCTACCTTCCACTGAGCCTACTGCAGGAGTTCGCACAGATGGCAGGATGCCAGTAGTAACAGAGGCCATTCTCCCACATCACAGACAGTGAAATTAGGCACCGAGAATTCTCTGGAAGATGCCCTTTCAGACCTAGGGAAAGCAACAGAAAAGATCATATGGGACAGCATCTTCTGGACAGTAACTGAAACAATGCCAAGGGATGCCAAGCCAAGGCCTGCTAAGGCTGGGTGACCAGTCAGAGCTTCTGTCTTCAGGACGTACCTGCTGATTCTGCTGCTGAACAGCCTCCAGCTGGCTGGTCAATGAACCGGCTGCCGCGGTGCTGACAGCAGCGAAAACCCTTTGTCGGGAGAGGAAACAGCTCTGACTCAAAAGCACCCAGGGAAGGGAGCTGGTGAGTAAGTGGTGCTGTTTACACATAGTCACATTGCTGACTACCACTTGTAGTTTCTTCTACTGTTTTTTTTCTTTGGCACTTTCTCCTATGACTGCTTATTCTTCAAGTTTAACTGATTCCTCACTAGGGTGATAAAGCTCAGCCAGAAGCATCCTGCCATGTGTTGTTAATTCCCTTAAAATAAATCTGACAAATTCCAAGCTATTACTTCTTTACCCGATGTGCTGACTCCTTGCTCAGAACTTCACATCCTTAACACCAATCACTTTGCAAGTGGTTACGGGACTGAAGCTCTGGCAGCTGCTGAGGGGCTCCAGAGGGTTAATTTTTCTCCAGACCTGGACACACCAAAGGCAAGGACACTCCCTCAGCATGAGACCTGCCTGATCAGTACCAACTCGTGTTTATTGAACAAGTGAAAAAACTCATTTTTGACCAATATTTCATGTTATTCTTCTAAATTTTCTAAGGAAACACGGCACATGCAGTTACATGATCCCACTGTCCATCCAACTTCCTCTTTATTTTGAAATACAACAGCAAATTTCAACTACATTCGAGAGCAGAGGATAAGTCTCACAGTTTTATAGTTCCTACAAGTTTTTGTAACTAGCCTAACAGGAAAAATGCATTAGTGCCCATGCAGTGAGCAAGACTGAAAAATTCAGTCTTATTTCAGGGAATTGACACAAGAGTGACATTACAGATAGTTGTCTTAAGTTCTCTGACTCACAGAACTCCTTGTTTCAGTTTTGTTCCTCTGTCTTTAAGGAAAAGGCAAGCAAGAATGGATACCTCCATGGGAAAGCCAGCACACTCTGCTTGCTTAAAGCTAGCTCAGATGTCTACAAGAGCTACAGTTACTGATTCTTTTTTTTTTTTTAATTTAAAAATCAGTAGGAAAAGCAAACCCCACTTTTCAAAACCATTTCAGTTCTGCAAATGCAACACTCCAGGTTAAGTACAGAGCGCTGTTATTTTTGGAGAGTAACCCACCAGGCTCAGCCCAACTGAACCCAAACCAGGATGTTTTCACAGTCAGAACAGAAATGCCAACAGCAGAACAGCATGAATTGTGAAAAGAAAAGATGTCATTTTAGTTATCCACAGGTGCTGTTTGCAAGATCAGTAAGATCACTTCAGTCAGATTTTCAGCTAGGGTAAACAAGCACGGTTTATTAACTTTGGAATAGGTGGACTAGTGTTCACTCCCACTGAAGGAGACCTGGCTTCGTATTTTGAGAAGGACCAAGTCAGAGCTACTGAAGCCAATGTACATACACCAGCTTATCCTAGGTAACGTTCTGACAGTTTTTAATATGAAAGCGTCCCATTTAATGCGAGTATTAGCTCACCAGAGCACAGGTACATATTGTTTCTGCTCTGGAATTACTGGGCAACGGTAGCCTGGTAACAGAAGGAGCAAGGTCCTATTAACCGCCCGAAAGGTGTGTTTTGTACACCAGATGCTCATAAACATTCCCTGACATGGGCTAACACCCACTCCTTCTCAGACTGGTCTGGAGTTTACTAATGGAAGAAAGAACAGTTCCCCCATACAGACATAAAAAGAACTTGGGCTACCAGTGCCAGAGTTAGTGTGCAGAGAAATCTTCCTGCAGCAAAGGAGAAGGCATCACCCCTGTCCTCTCCCTCTAATGTAAGAAAACCAAAACCAAACCACAAAAAAATCCCAAAACCAACCAATAAACAACACCCCTCCTGCTCCCCCAAAAAACCCACCACAAAACCCACCACACCCTGAAAAAAAGGTTCCCAGGCATGCTGCCTACCAGGAGCCAATACAACAGCAACAAGAAGAATCTCTCTGTGTTTCCTGTTATAGCTGTGCACAGCCAGGTTTACTGAGCATCCCACAGCCTGTCCTCAGCATTTCAACACACACATGCCTGCTCCCATGAAATCACAGTTGAAAACACCAGGAACAAACCCTTTCAGTCTGGACCCTTTCGAGTTGACAGTCCAGCAGCCTAACAAAATCCGACTGTCTGGGTAATACCAACATAAATATTTTTCCAGGCTCCCCATGCTTTAGCATTTAAGGATATCCAAACATTTTGCATGTCTCCAAACCACCTCAATTCAGATCAGTATTTTTCTTCAATGTAAAGTCTTCTATCTCATTACAACCTATGCAGCTGCTGGGTTGAATCAGCTTCAGGTCTGGTTGCAGGAGCTGGAGGAGCCATCATTACATTCTCCTCCATTTCCTCTCCACATGACTCCTTCCTGGACAGGCAGCAAACTGTCCATCTGTCCCTGCCAAGGACAGCACGGAGAGGGCATCCATGAGCTCAGACTCACTGTCTGCATGGCCTCAGGGCTGCTTTAACAGCTAGCAGACTATCCAGTGTGCTTTGTAGAGTTAGCAGAAGATTTCCAAAGGAAAGGAACATCTTGTATTAACTGCTGGACCTTCCCTTTCCTAGGACAAACTCAAATAGAATTTGAGGTGAGACAAAACTACAGCAGGCAATCACCAAGAAGCCTGTTCCTGTGGAGAACTGGAGCTCACGGCTGCCATATAGAGCCAAAATCTCTCCTGTGGACTCCAGGCCCTAAGAGGTCCTATAGTTAACTGCTGGTTGTGCATGAAGGGGTTAAGCCAAATTGCTAAGCTGCTGCAATTTACACACATTTTAAACGTTTCTACTTTCCACCCATTTGGGGTTAATCCTTGTTACCAAAGGGATCAACTTTCTTGGCTTCCTCATTTGCACCGAAATAGCAGAATAATAATAAGATAAGAAACCTTCAAGTCTTAAATATTTTGAGTATTATAAAAGTCAAACCTTTCTTGTTTGCAGCCCTTTTTCTTTTGCTACCACAGCTACATATGCACATACACATATACATTTCCTAAGCGTGCAGGTACATTGGTACGCACATATTTTGGAGAGGAACAGCAACACATAATAAAGCTTTTTGGGTAATATTTTAAGTACTCGTGCTCCCCCTACAGAAAAAGAGGTGCAGCTTTCGTCTGTCTGGTTCTGCCTGTTTAGCAAAGCGAGAGTTTAAAATTGCATCCTGTGGTCACGAGGGTTAAAGCAAGTTGATATAACCATAGTGTATGTTATCTGATTAGTGCCACGCAAGACAGAAAGTCTTTGCAGTATCTGCCACAAAGACAATACAAATCTTGAGACATGCTTTGGGGTTCCTCATCAAAAAGGAATACAGCATTTCTATGACTAAGCCTGTCAGTAACTGCCACAGATGGGTTACAGTCACTTTTGCAAATTACACAGTAGTTCCAGACTTCTACAACTGGTGTGTAATCATGTCTAATAAATGTAAAAGTAATGACTGCTCTTGGCAGACTACAATTTGGAGGACTGGCTACTACTCAGACAGTTTACCATTTAATAAGCTAGTTTAATTGGGAAGACTTGCAATTCACCAAACGAGTACCCTAATAGAACATGATCATTGCCAGTTCACTTGCACTGGAACATCACACGGTACTGAATGATTATGCTTTGCAGTTCCCACTGTTTCAATAATCACCTTTTCTAGTTGGCATACCAATGTAAAAACAAGTTGGAAAGCAAGGTGGTGGTGCTGATCCAGGAATATGGCACGTAAAGTTCTCTGCCAACATGATCCCAGCAGACATGAGCACATATTTTAGAAACACCTAGATGCAGTCCACATATTTAACAAACCTGTAAGCCAGAATCAATACTCAATCTTCTCTTGCTTGGTGAGTTTCTAAGGCTCATGGCCAGACATCCTCCTCTTTGTTAAAATCCTGACAATAGGCTGAATGACAGAGTCCTACTGGTCTTGGTTAAAAGCAAGTGCAGCCTATTTAAAGCACAAAAAGAATGGAACATCTTTTAATTTTTATCAAAGTTGCCTACTGTTAACATATGGTTTGGAAAAAAAGAACAATAAAAATCCACTAATGACACATTTCTACAGGATTTCAACGCAGTTCTCAGAATGCCAACAGTTCTCTAGAAAGATTAATCAAATTTTAAATGTGGGTGTACCCTGTCCTTAAAATACTGACATAAAAATACAGAGAGCTTCTACAGTCATGGCCAAGGAGTTTCAGAGTTTGAATTTGCTGCCATCTGGCGACATGAACAGCAGAGAGCCACACACAGCCTCAGACACAGTCGCTGTCTGCTAGGAGTCACCTGCAGTGAGATTCAACTGTACTTTGTAGCAATGAGTTCCACAGATTATTTATTTTTCTTTCAGTTTAGTCAAGTGTCCTGCTCCTAGCAGATAAAGGGAATGCATTTTCAGGGTAGATTCCTTGTGTGCAGCAGAATGAAGACCCTAAAGGAGCTCATTCTTCTTCCTTCCTTTCTCTCTGAGGTCAGTCCACTCTATCTATCTGCTGGAATACAGACATAGAAGAACTAAATAACTTTTAGAAGACACCAGCACTTCTACAATAAGGCTATGAAAGAGCGTGATTTTGAAAAGAACTTTGCAAAATGCTTGTGTCTTATATACTTAGAAGAATTCTTTCAGTTACCTCATCTCCTACAACCGATTACTCTTACAGTACATCCTTCAGTCTAACCTTAAATAGAACCTTCAGAAATCCAGCTGCAATCTAAGACATCTTTGCTCAGACACACAGTTGCGGGCAGCAGCACAGGACTCTACACAGCAGTGCCAAGCCACTATACAAGGGCTCACACCATTCTTTTGAGGAGGGAAGTATACTGCAGTCAGGTTTGACCTTGGAAAAGTGCTCACTAAGATGGAAAGTTTCCTCCTATTAATTTCATCACACTCAGAAAAAGGTTAAAAGTAATCCACATATTTAAATATTTTTTAATTACAATTACAGGTCAGAACTCATTACAAGTGTTTTTATCGCTTTGAACTTTTCAGAAATATCTTGGGTGTTTGCCATCCTGCAGGAGGACCTTTCAAACCAGCTCTTTTCCAGATGCGCTCCAAATCTTTCTCAAATTTTATCTAAAACAGAAAAAAAAGAGATTAAATTAACCCAATTTACATCTAGGCAAGGTGAAAATTACCAGAGAATGAACTAAACTAAATCATAGTAAACCTTCCCTCACCCCTTCTATTAAGGGAACTAAAAGGCTTCTATACAGAAGACGACAATAGGAAGGACTTGAGGATGTTACACCTAGTAACTACCACACACATATGTTTACCACGACAGAAATATTCTAAATTACAATTTCTGAAGATGTACAGGTCAAAAACAAAACAGAAAAAGCTAGTGTACCAGTAAATACTAAATCCATTAAGGCTTTCAGAGCTGCTGCCATTTTCCCCAAATCAATTCCACCTGAAAACATGAGCTGATACCTGAACAGAGGCCAGTTTGAGAAGTGAGCACACTTAGGTCAAGAATTTCTCTCTACCCTGAACTTACCTGACGTCTCTTCTTGCGACTTTCCTTTATCCTCCTCCGTACAAACTTTCTTCGCTTTAGCAGCTTTTTATACTTGTGCCGATTCATTTTCCTTCTGCGAATCTCCAAAACGTTCTTACACTGAAGCTTGTTGCTAAGTGTTCCTTCTCCTTCCTCCCCATCAGCTCCCTCATCAGATGGGGGACAGTCATATCGCTGGAGAGGTTCATAGCCCACGTCTTCCTGAGCATTAGGGACTTCTGCTTTAGGAAGGGAGTATCTAACTGTCAGCCAGCTTTCTAAGGGGCTGACGGAAAGTTTCCTGGGGATCAGCATCTCTTCCAGTTCAGGGTCCAGAGCATACCACTGCTGAGGCTGGGCTCCACTCTTGTTAGACGGCTGTGTGCTATAGTGCGCAGGTGTAGAATGATAGCAAAGAAAGGAAGACACTGACCTTGGCAAAAGGTGGCCTTTGAGAAGAAAAGAATTTCACTTAAGAGGCAGAATTTTCAAACAGCATCTTAAGAAAAGCTCTGCCCAGCTCTCAAACCACCAGACAACAGTGGCCAGGAATAATCTAATACACGAATCTGCTTATAAAAATTATATTCCCAAAGCAAGCAAGTCTTTTTCCATTTGAACTTAATTACGTTGCTGTAAAATCACCTGCTAAAATTACACTACACAATATTTCACTGTGTAAACGAAGTGCCACCTGGAAGAGCTAGGAACTGTTCGCTGCATTAAGCCTCTCTGCTGCGAAGGAATCTCCTCCTAAGCTTAACAGAGGCCAAAGCAGAGCTACACGGTACTAACAGAACAGATCAGAGATAAAATAACGGCTGAATCAACAACCACCTCACCACTCCTGCACTGCTTACTGGAAAAGAGATGTCTGGGAGCCTCATTAGCCCAGGAAAAAAAAATAAATAAAAGAAAACTAGGTCACACAACATCTGTTTACCTGCAACTCGTGAAGCCTTCAGCAAGCGGGAGGCCAGCTGTGGTATGAACATTGTGTTTCACTTTGTTCACTGTCAGAGCCAGTAATAACTGCTAAAATAAGCACATTTATGCCATGAGGCAAACATTATTTTCACGCTTCACAAGAACTCTTCTAAACTCAACCCAAGCCCTCAAAAAGATGGGCTGAGACCCTCTTAAGCCCCCTCCTCGTTCTGTGGGGTTTTGCTGGGTGGCCTGGCCCAAGAGCATGGGTGTTGCTTTGTTGCAGAGGCGATTGATGAACCTCCGGCTGCCCCGGGTTTAAAACTGAGGTAACTGGGGCCCAGCTCGGCGCCAACGCGGAGGACGCTCCCTCAGGCCCGGAGGAGCCGCCGTGAGGAGCCGCCGCGCGACCCGAAGACGGGCGGGCCCCGGGCCGCGGCCCCGCACTCAGCGGCCACGAAGCCCCTTTCCGTAGCCCCCTCCCCGCAGCCCACCCGCCGCTCCTCAAGCACAAACCCTGCTCCCACCCGCCGTTAATCCCTCGCCCGCCATCACTCACCATCCCCGCCCCGCAGCTTCCGCCGGGCACCGCGGGCGGGGCAGCGCAGGCGCCGTGAGGCGCGGCCGGGCCGGGGAGTGATCCCCGGGGTCCCGCTGCCCACCCGCGCTGCGGTCCCGCTTTCCCCCCGCGAGGTCGGGGAGGGGGTCCTCGGGCTTCCCCCGCCCGCAGGGCTGGAGGGGCGGTGGGTGGAGGGTTTCTGCGGCGGCCATTCCGCAGGGTAGGGGTGCCCACAGGTCCTTCCCCGCACCCCTCCGACCCATGGAGCAGCGGTTGTTTCCCTCGGGGCTGCTCGCGGCAGGCTGCAGAAGGCGCACAGGCTGCTTTTCCCCACCCAGCAGCTGACATTTGATTCAAACTGAGCGGTTCAGCTGGCCCAGAGCAGCTGGGGATGCCCCATCCCTGGAGGGGTTCAAGGCCAGGCTGGATGAGGCTTTGGGCAACCTGGGCTGGTGGGAGGTGTCCCTGCCCATGGCAGGGGGTGACACTGGGTGGGCTGTAGGGTCCCTTCCCACCCAAACTGCTCTTGGTCCCTCGCTGTAGGTTTGCAGTGATGGCACAGCCCCACTGAAATGACGGGAAAGCACCGCGCTCCGTTCCCCTGCTCGCTCCCTGCAGTGCATCATTAAAAATAGGTCTGACCATAAAAGCGTGGCATAACGAGCGGTTGTTACAGCGAGATTTTATATCCCTGCCAAGGTGGGGATCAGGGAAGGCTCCGCACCTCTCCCGTTCACACCCTGCGCTGCGTCCGAGGGCAGGGCTGGCCGTGGCGGCTGTGCGGAGCAGACACACCTCTCCTTCTCCCACTTACCTGTTTGTCTTTTCTCGTTTGGCGCAGGAACCCACCACCTTGGCACGGCATGAAAGTGCCTAATCAGCTGGCATGAGGGAACGATGCTGAAGCCGATCCCAGACTTCAAAGAACTTTTTGCTTTTATCCCTACCTCCGCCAGAACACAGAGATCTTTTCACCAGCTGCTTTTTCGTGTTTCAGACCAGAACGAGGGTCTGCCTCAGTTTCAGGTCCACCCCGCTGTGTTAAATCCTCCTAGCCCGAAGGATGGGGTTAGCAATGGTTAGAGTTTCTTCCTGCCAGGCAGAAGTACAGCTCTCTGGTCAGGGAAGAGAAACCTACATACAGAGGAATTAACTGACATAGTTTAGTAAACAGACTGTTTGTTTAAACAAGACTTTATTTAAGATACTTCAGAAGTTTATGTACAAAACAACATCCCCACCCCCAGATCAGGATGTTAGTCACCCACTGGGAACAAAGCAAGTGCCTAGCGTGTGCTGTCAACCTGGGGACGCTCCGAACGGTCCACGGATGTGACAGAAGTACCGAATTCACGTAGTTTAGAGCTGGACGGTTTCAGCCCTGGCTCAGTTAGACTGAAGGACACTGAAGGACCTTTTCCAGCAGACTGAACATGCTGGAATCCGACAGCCTACACTGGCCTTACTCTGAGATCAGATCATTTGGTTCTGCAGAGAGCGAGAGGCCTGCTTTGGGTTTGGAAGTGAAGAGGAACCAGCCCCTGGATTTAACTTGCAGTTTTTAGTCTATTTCAGATGGTTCCAGGAGATACCCATCACTAAGAACAGTAGTATTTGCAGGAAGCATTAGAACAGAGCAGTAGCAATACCAAGTGAGAGTCAGCCACCTCATTTCCCAAATTCACCTAGAGAGAGGCTGGGTACCGGACTGGCTATTTCAGCTAGTGTGTAAGAAAACCCTAGAGACACAGACATGAGTGGCACGAGTTAAATAGTGACCAACGTGCTGTTCCTGTAGTGTACTGTGCACTTCTACCACGGTAGAGTTTCCCCTTGCCAGTCCAGGAAAGAACCGTTTTCTTTTTCACCAAGACGGTCCAGAACGGAGAGAATACCTGGGATAGCCTCTTGCACCTGCATGGGAGCCTAGAGCAAATCAAGATTATTACTGGGAATTTCCTGCAGAAGACAATCAAATGCATTTAAGGAGTTACTAGAATCGAGTGGGATGTATTTTCATGTTTCTTAGCGTGCCTCTGCAGCACATGGAAGCGTACACAGTACAGTGTGTTCTTGCTGAAGGGCTGGGACAGCAAGGGAGTCATACTTTCCCATTTTCAGGGAGATGCCACTTACCATATTTCCACCCATGTCTGTCTGAAGCCAGCCTGGATGTAAAGAAATACAGAGAATCCCGTCCGATTTCAAGTCTGCAGCAAGACACCTGGTGATCATGTTCAGTGCAGTCTACGAGAGCAGAAACCACCCATTAGTGCTGGTTTTACAGACCTGGAGCAAGACCTTAAGCCAAGCTAACTGGCACCTCCCTTCCACCACGCTGTCTCCTGACAAATGAAGAGGCAGTGACAGTATCACAAGTAACTTATCCAGACTTCATGGGGACTTCGTTCTCAGAGACAGAAGCATTGTGAAAGCTCTATTGCCAGAAGCTTACTGCCCAAAGGTGAAATTAAGTTACGATGGAAGATAAACTAGCATTTGAAACTCCTAAGGAGCTGCAGGGAAAATAAGATTGACATAAGGACTCTGTTTTTCTGCAATAAGCACTACACAAACATTCGGTTTTTTACTTCTGAACAGGGAAAACAAGCATATTAACAGCTTATGAGTAGGTGGTGTAGGAGAAACTGTAGGTCTAATCTTGACTGTTTGTACAAACTCAGTTTCTGGATGTGACAAAACTCCAAACTCCACCCCTCACTAACTAGCATCGCCGTGTACAGGTCAGCACACACACCTGATGGCATCAGTTCTTCCCTGAATGCCAGATCCCTTGGAAATGCTTCTATAGCATCTGCACACCTCAGATTATTGTTTTAGGCTCAGAGTTTAACTCACAGCCCTGCCCTCACCCACCGAGCACAGCCCAGAAAAGCCACAAACCTTTGCTATCCTGTAGGGATAGACCTTGAGGAACATCTCGTTTGCCTGGACGAGTTGCATGGAGGCAGCAAGTGAGGACATATTGATGATAGCGGCTCTGTGGCAGCCCATTCCTGTGCTCAGCTGGGCTGCCTTCCTCAGGAGGGGTAGAAACGCCTGTGAAAACAAGAGTTTGTTTTGATTCGGTCAGCTTGCTCCTGACCCCGTTCACGACAAGCTGGACTCCCAGGTTCATATCAGAGATTAAGCACCAGAGATTAAACACATTCCTCCCAGTTCTTACCTTGGTGACCATCAGCTGGGCGACTGTATTGGTTTCGTAGATGGTGAGCATCGTCTCTGCCGTGACATCTTCCAAGGAGGCAAGCACATTGATGCCAGCGTTGTTAATGAGGCAGTTCAGACCTTTGTCTCCCACAATTTCTTCCACTTCCTTGACTACTTTCTTGATGCTGTTTTCACAGACCACATCTGCACAGAGGAGCCAAGAACAGCCACGGTGAACAGTGAGCTGGGGGGTTCAAATGCTCTCTGTCCCCTCTACAACACACGCTACATGTGGGATTAGTCTGAATGGGGACATTTAGGCAGCACAGAGAGATGACAATGTGCAGAAGTCTGTAGATTGTGTTTCCCCGGTGTTATCTCAAGATGAGGGTGATCGTTCTAAGCTGCTGGAGGCCACGTGCAGCTACTGATCACCCAGGAGACCATTTCTTAAGATGCATTCACCTGACTTAGTTCAACGTGCTTCTGCATAAGCCCTTTACTCACCCAGTTGGAGGAGCTTGATGTTGCTGTATTGCTTGCTGAGCTGCTGCAGCTCCTAGGAAGAAGAAATTATTGGTGTTATCTTTATATATATAAATATATCCATGACTATTACATAAATCAGTTTGAGATCTGCACCTCCAGAATCGTCACTGCCATTTATTTCAGAACTGGGCTGAAGGCAGTGATGCTACTTTGTTTTCCAACCTGCTGAGCAGCTTTCCTTAGAGCAAGATCTACTGCTCCAGGAAACTGGACTCTCCACCTGCTTAGTCGAGACACCAGCACACCAGAGTACGGTTAGCTCTCGCTGTGTACAGCTCCAGGGTGTGTTTGCACTGTAACCAAAGGTCTTTGAGCAAGCTGTTACCGCTGCCACTTCCCCAGCAGACCCGGTGCTCAGGCTGCATTCCAAGCCAGTAATTCCCCACTTCCCTAAGAAAAGCGTAATTCTCCCAAAGCTCAGCTAGTGCTAGACATCAGATTAGGGCATCAGGAATGCTTAAGAAAAGCCATTGGGAATTGCTGTTTGCAGGAAAAGATTCCTAGAAGTTTTCCCATGGAAATTCTGTTTCTCAGCACTCTCATTAGCTTCAATTCTTGTCACTGCACAGGTGAAATCGGTTACCTACCCAGCAGCTGTGCACAAGAACCGTTCTTTCTCTGCTAAGGAGCTATAATTTGGTCATCTGGCTGCTACCTTTCCATAGAAAAATGACTTGGAGAAATTTAGTACTATGCTGCTGTTGCTGCTGGACAAAGTGTGTCCACATTGGATTTATGGGCCCAGCTGGAATATTTTGGTTTCTGTGCCATGGAGCCAAGCGGGAAGTGTGGCCAGATGTACCAGATGGATTACATACTCCCAGCCACGTTTAGGAGACTGAGCAAGCCTGGACAAACATTCCAGCTCAAGCAAATCCATTTCTTTAGGAGCCCTTTGGGAACAGGGGTCAGGAGGGCTGCTTTGGAAAGACGACTTTGCTGCTTGGAGACACTTTGGGACTCCGTGTCCTCTGTCAAGCTCTAATGCATTACATCTTTTATCTGGGTTCACACTCTGCAGGATTCTCTCCAGGCTTGTTCAGAAATTTTTTTCTCCCTCCGAGGACAGTCTACAACTGCAGTTTAGGCTATTGAGGGGAGGGGGAGGAAGGGGAACAAGTCGGAAGCACAAACCAGAAGACATTAATTCCTTCCCTTGGACAGGGCTTAACGGGACAGTTTTCCGCAGGTTAAAGGCCCAGAACACATTATCTTGTTTATTGATAGCCAGGCATGAAATAGTTCTGCCGTGTCAAGCCCTGCAATAATTTAGTGGCTTTGGACTGTCCACTGGACTTGAGTTTGACCGTATCCCTTGATAATAAACTCCAGAAGTGCTCTGGCTTCTCCCGGTGTGTTCATTTATTTGCAGTCAGATTGCTTTACTCGCTGACAGCAGCAAGCTACTAACTTGTGCTGAAAGACCAGAGAAGTTCTGCACGGTGCCAGCAGCTGAGAGGCTTCTGGAGCGAGTGAGCAATATGTTCAGCTCCAAACACTGAGCATTAAGCATTCTCCAGAACATAAACAGCATGAAATTACAATTGCTGCCTGCAAATCAGGTTTAAAATTAAATGGTTTTTTCCACTTAGTTAATTACTTGGTTAACAAGCGACTCCCGCTTCAGTGGTTTAAGTTTCTCAGCAGCAGCTTGAGGGCATAGAGCTAACTTAGATAGCTTCGGTCTTCGAGAATGTAACTCCACCTGATATAAATATAAGCTGAAAAATCCACTTGGGAAACCTAAACATTGCAGAAAAGCCTTTACTTTTCCCTGCTGTGACTACAAGAAACGTGTGGAGAGGAGGACTGAGACAAGTCCACGGCAGCACAGTCAGATACAGCCGTTCCAAGCCACCAGCCATGTACACTGCTTCTCCTCTTCCTCCCCACCCCAAGCAGTTTCAATCAAAGAGATCAAAAGCCTCCTGTGTCCAGAGAACTCTGAAATATTACTGCAATGCCTGCATATACTAGTTAATGTACTCTGATCGCCAATTTAAAACTAAACACAACAAACAAAACCAACAAAACCCCACTACGTAACACCCCCCTAATACTGTTTAGCGTAGTGGCTCCAGAACTGCTCCGCACCTGAACAGTTACCCCTGAGAATCAACTCTCAGGGATCCCAATAAAAATTTAAACTCTGAGCAGCATCTGTTGTTTCTTGCTTCCTGATTTTAATTCCGATTAACAAAGAGCCAGCCTACTCCAATCCAAACAAGATCCTCTGGCACTCAAGGCTACAGATTCATCAGTCCACGGGATATTTATTGCTAGATTTCAACCAGGAATGTGATGTTGCCTTTGTCATTTAGCAAGATTTACTTTGCTTTCTTTATGAAAGCGTTATTCACTTCAGTTACAACTCTTGGAAAGGACCAGGTCCTACGAGTCCAGCTGGAAGCTCTCAAGCCAGACTAACATGGGCTGTGAGCCGCTTTGTCAGGCAAAAGGGTACTTGGGTATCCTCTCATGTTATCCTCAGGACAAAGTCAAAGATAGATCATATTTGCCTGTGTCTCTCCGAGACAGGCTACTCGGTATCACAGTGTACAGCCAACGCACTGTTTGGTTGTGTAATAGCTCACACCGAGCTGCTGCAGGCTGCCCCACTCCACAGTTCTCTCTGGCTCAGGAAAAGCCAGACCTAAGTGCTGGAGGAGGTGCAAAACACTTCCAGAAATAAAACAAACAAACAAACAAACAACACTGCGATTAACCCGAAGTAGAAAGACTTCAGGAATGCCTCTGTGCCTGGTATAACACATCCATCTTGCCCAGCTGCTCTTCCCAAAAGACATGGCGAAACATATGTAGGAAAGAAAAAAAAAATAAATGAAAAACTGACAGAGACAGTGTGCAGGAGCACTCCAGCGAGAGCGCTGGGTCTGACACTCTGTTGGTAACGCTATCTCCGACTTCAGAGGAAGGGAAGCAGCACGTCAAGCCCTGGAAGCTGTCCAGAGCCCCGCAGAGGACTCTGAGCAGCGAGGGACTGAACACTTCCCTCTTCACCTGGGAACACCCTTGGGCTCGTGTGGGAGCCGGAGGAACAAGAGATGCTCCTGTCCTGCGGTCCCACGCCAGCTCTCTGCAGAGCCAGGCTGAGCACTGGGAGCACTGGGAGCAGATCTGCACCGTGGCCGTTGGGATCCCTTTGGCTGCCTGGCTTCCCCGGGAAGGCATCGCTTCCCTCCAGACCCCAGCAAGCCCAAGCAGGGACTACAGGGGCTGCTCCATCGTTAGGTGGAGTCTTGGACTTTGGGTCAGTTTTTTTTCCCCTCTAAGCAGGATGGGGGGAGAAAGAGCGAGAAAGAAAAGCAGCAGAAGGGGAGAATTCCAGATGGGTCCACAAGCCCGTACACGCTGCCCAGTAATAACAGCACTGGGGTTTTGTCCATCTGGAGTGCAAAGACAGGACAGCGGGATGGTTTTGCAGGAGGTGTGTAGCTGCTTCCACTCTTGGCGCTGGAGCAGCCCAAGTAAAGGCAGCTCAGAACCCAAGTGTGGCTGAAGGAGCCGAGAACGGTACTTTTCAAGGAGAGGCAGCGGTTATCTCGATGCGCCTGCGGGTCTGCTGCGCTGTTATCGTGTGATCTAAAGCCCATTTGTTAGGCAAATGTTCTGGGGAGGCCACCTAGGAGCTATTCAGCACAAGAACTCCAGCTATTACAACTTCTGCCAGTGCAGGCTCACATGCAAAAGCTTGCAGCTGTGCAGCGTTATTCCAGGGTTAACGAGGTGCAGGAGCCGTGCTGCTCTCTGCAGAGGAAAGCAGCAGCAGCCTCTTCTCGGCGGCTCTTTCGGAAGCCAGGTCCTTGGAGCTCTTGGCTGTCCAGGGCTTGGAGGACTCCAAAGTCTGGGGTCACCTGTGTCACTCTGCTGAGGGATTCTTGGGAGAGATCTCAGCTACCAGGGAGCTGCTGCTGCCTGTTGTCCCCAGGATGGGGGCTGGATTTGCCAGTAGCTAAACATATTTAGTAACTTTCTTCTAAAAACTAGAAGATTATTTTTAAAGGGCTTTTCACTCAAGCTCTTCCCATCCTTGTTCACTCTCCCTCCATTCTGCAACAGGAAAGTGCTGCTCTGACAAAGCAGATGAGAGCAGAATTTGAGAGAACTGTCCAAAGCTGCTGTTCTCTGAGTTCATCCTGTAATCCAGGAGAGGAAGCAGGGGACAACAAACGGGTCTCAGATGGGCAAAGCCCATTTCATGAGCCAGGTCTGCGGTGCCAGGCTCTGGAGTGCAGGAACCTGAGCTCTGGCTTTGCAAGATTTGATGGGAAAGTCAGCGAAGGGAAAAAGTTTTCTCTCTGGGGAAAAAAATAAAAAAAAACAAACCCTGAACCTTTGCCTTTTGTTACCATATCACATCAGGCAACATTGCCAGATTGGATGCA